>JABUQX010034938.1:25000-42500 GCA_015478945.1 Trachelipus rathkii
ATCACTGGTTTATGTTGGGATAAGAAAGCCTATGATTGATTAAAGATTTATATTATATGAAATTGTAATTACCTACTTTCATTTTGTTATTATATTTCTATTAAGAGGGATGTTGTAAATTGATAAGTAATTTATATCTGATATATTAGGGGGTTTATACTGTCGTTGGTAGTTCTGAAACCGCTAGCATAGATATAAACAGTGCCACTAGAATTAATATTATATTAATAAGATCTATATTAATATTAATGCAGTTTGAGGAAAATTAAAACAGATGTTTTGAAAGGGGAAAAAGAAGAGAAAATCCAAGGAAATGGTATGAGGGGGGAGAAGGTTATTATATAAATCCCTCATAATAAAGAATAAGTATAATAAGTATGTATACTTATTATAATCTAGATATAAATATATAAAAATATACTATTATATATGGTTTGGGTATCAGATTAGTATATTGTTTAATGGGTATAGTGGAGGTGGTGAGGGGGAAAACGGGATATGATATTTATATAAATATAATATATATATATAATATATATGATATATATAGGTTATATATATATATTGAGATATAATTGATAATTTAATAATTATACTACTATATAAAAGGCTGAAAAAGAAGTTTGGAAAAGTTTTTTAACTTATTATTGGGGGTGATGAAAAATATAACGGGGGTTTATTTTATAAGGTTATATATTTAGTATGGATTAGTGTAATACAAGAAGTGAGGGGAGGTATTTATTAAATAAGAAGGGTGGGTTGAGGTAAAGAAAGTAATATGTTATATTATGGTAGTTGGGAGGAAGGGAAATTATATTAGATATAGGGGAAAGAAAGAGGAAAGGGTAATTGTTAAAGAATCAGGTAAATAATGGGGAGTGGCATACCCATTTACTAACTACCTATATTATCACTTGTGGAAGCATGGAGGAAACAGTAAAAAAGAGAGGTTTTTAGGGGTTTATATTATATATAGTAAGGAATATTAATAAATAGTTTTTATCATATTAGGGATAATGAGGTGGCCTATCTATACCCTCAGGTACGGATCAGAGGGAGGTAAATATAGTGATAAAGGATAGAAGAGGATAAAAGGGATAAAGGACCACAAGATAATATAATAGTGAATAATGGGTATTGGATAATATAAATTTGATAATATAATATTTAATGGAAAATAATAATATAATAAAAGGAAAAAAAATGGGGCCCCCCCCCCTGGGGTGAAATACCGCCGCACGCGTGAATATGGGGGGCGTGGATCCAAATAGGGGGTGTTGGGCCGGGAGGGCAACCAGGTTATAGGAGTGTCACTTGAGCGTGATTATCTGTGTTTCGGCGGGGGGGGGGAATGAGGGTTGGGGTGGAGGAGGAGGGTGGGGGGTGGGGGCCCCGAGAATGAAAGGGGGGGGGGTCATATAGTATAAATTAAATAAAGAAGATATAGTAAATGTGGTAGGAACGGTGATGTAGGTCCGTCGCGAACAATTTTGACTGATGAAGACAGTATTACAAATCTTGGACCTTGATTTGAAAATAAACTTACTTTACACCCCACTATAAAATCTCTCTTCGATATTCTTACAGCCATTACAGTAGTGGTTTCAACTTTGAAGTGAATGAATTTATATAAATAACCTTTTCAAATCTAGAAAATAATTGACATTATTATTATCTCTATTATTATTATTAATTTATTATTATTATTTATTATTATTATAATATTATTATTATTATTATTATTAATTATTAATTATTATTATTATTATTTTATTAACACATCTTGAAACAAGTGTAATTATTCATTTATTCATTACTCTGGTTTATTATTATTAGCTTATTATTAAATATTATTAATTAATATAATTAATTATAATATATTACTTCATTTAATCTAAACTTGAAATTTAATTACTATATATAAATAAATATTAATAATTATTAAATTTTAGTATTTATATATATGAACCATAATTATTATTAATATGTATATTTAATATTATAATATAATATATATATATATTTTAATTCTATATTAATTATTTAAATTTAATTTAAATTATTAATAATTAACTTATTATTATTATGTATTATTCAACTAACTATTGCAATTATTATTAAAAATATATTAAATTATTTATGATACATTTATATTTATTATAATTATTGTTATTAAATTTAATTTTTATTATATAGCAATATTTAATTAATTAATTATTATATAAATTAATTATGATATTATATTATTTACTTTTTATTAATGATATTAATTATTTCAGGTAGTCATTAAATTATTATTTTAAATAAATTTAAAAAGTAATACTTATGTAGTAAATTTATAACATAATGTAATTATTTAAAATATTTGAATTTAATTATCATAATTAAAGAAATATTCTATAATTAATATTAAAATATTTATTTAAATTATTCTTTAGCTAAATTTATTATTTGATTACATATACAAATAATATTATATTTACTAATGCCTCTCATGTTATTTATTATTATTTAAATTATTAAAATTATTATTGGGATTTATTATTAGTTTTATTATATATATATAATAATTAATTTTATAATTACTATCTCTATTATTATTTAAATTTATTATTATGATTTAGATTATTAACTTATTTATTTATTTTATATTCATCTTCAATTTTACTTAATGCTACAAATTTGTTTCATAAATTTATCGATTAGTACTTTAAATAGGAAGTTAAAGTTATTTTTATTCTTTTAAAATTTCATTATCTCCTTATATTTTATCGTGAAGTATTAAAACCTAAATCCTACCTATTGGGATGGGGGATTATTATTTAATAGGTGATGGATACTTATTATTTATGATGGATTCGATATTAATATTTAATATGGTAATAATATATTATAGTTTAAATTTTATTAATATTAATAAAATTATTTATAATTATAAATTATATATAATTAATTAATATATTAAATTTATATAATTATTATTAAACATTTAAAATTATAAATGAATATTTAATTTAAATTTATATTAAATTATATAATTTGAACAATGTATGTATTGTAAATTATTAATTTATTTATAAATATATTTAATAATTCTTAATATAAATATTTAATATATAATTTATATTTATAATTATATAATTATTTATTTATTATTTATTAATTATAAATTCTTATTTATTATTTTATTCAATTTATATTATAAATAATTTAAAAATATTATATATATTATTAATTTATATATAATATTAATTATATAATGGAGCTTATTTATATTATTTTATTATTATAATGTTATTATTTTATTTATTATTATTATTATTATTATTATTATATTACAATATATCTATTATATATATATATAATATATATTAATTTAAATCAGTTTTAAGAAGTTATCTTTAAAATTTAATTTATTTATTAATTATAATTATAAATTATTATTTAAATTTATACATGTTATTTATTTTATGATATATTATAAAATATATTAATAATAAATTATATATTTAATATAATATATATTTATAAATATATTAATATCATATATATATTATTATTATCTCATAATATTATATATTTATCTCCCAACCTAATATAAATAATTGGACAAAAACTCTCATTTCATGGGGGATTAAAGTATTTTATATTATGTTATAATTTTTTCCCATACCTGCAACAAAACATTTTGGGAATACATCTCTATTTTAATTTTAGTATTATATACAATTTTGCATCATTATATTTATTATCATGATCTCTAGGTTGAGAGGCAAAAGTATATTTTTTGATAATAATAATATTTAACATTTTTTATTTAATAAAAATATTAAATATACATTTATACTATGGATTAAATTTTATATATTATAATATTGAGTTTTATTTAAAAAGATAGGAGCTATTATATCTTAATTTTAGACTATAAATAATTATAATATATAATTAAATTAATATAAAATAATATATAGATAATATTAAAATTAATATAAAATAAATGTAGTATAAATTAAATTATAAAATAAATAAAGTAATATGCAATATTAATAATATATATAATAAGAATGAGCTAAAAGTCTTATATTATAAATGTAACCTTTATATACAACCTACCTATAAATACCTAATAAGGTAATATAATAATAACCATAACTTTAATGGTAGTGAGAGTTATAATCTAATGAATATAATAATAAGTAAATAATATAATAAATAAAAGAAGAGTCCCCTCACCTCCCCTTCCGGGTAAGTTTATTTCCCACCTCTCCCCATGATAATAATAATAAATAAACCAAACAACTATATTGCGCCCCCAATCCGACTTAGGACGGAGAGGCGTAGGTGGTAACCAGTGCACAGGGTCCTTGCCATAATAATCATTTTTTCCTATTCATCTCGGACCCGCCTGCAGAACACACCTCACACACACTCCAATTAACCGCATTCTCACTCCTCTCCCAGAACCGTATCCCCACCATTATGCAGGCGTACAAACAACTGCGCTCTATCCCATCATTTGTCTTCCATGCATTTCTTTATTTGCGCCATCCATAGGGCCCCCTTCTCCTCCGCGTCTCAAAAGCCCAATATACCATCTCTTACCTATCCCTCAAAGGGTGCGCCTCACCCAAAACTCTCCTAACCAATCCTTCTGTTCCTCCAATTCTCTTCCGATCTGTCCCAAACCATTCTTAACATTTCCTTCTCCGGCTCTTTTCTTCACCATAGACCTATTTTTCCATATTCACGATCGGTCTGCTCCTCTTATTAACTATTATCTAAATCCTCTCTATGGTTCTTTTGCTAAACACCTCGCCAACAATTTAACCTCCAAATTCTATGGTTTCAACTCCGCCTCAACACCCTTATCATAGTCGCACTGAAACAACACTATCCACAGCTTCATTCATTGAGGAACCTAACGCATTCACAATGCGGACCACAAAGTATATCAATCACCCAGGAGTAGACTTACCCAGAGTCGGGAGGACACTCATATCTTCTTCCAAACATCACCTCAATATCCTCTAATAGCCTTCCTCATGTAATAAATCTCCCGCACTAGTGGTCCAGTTAATTTGGTCCGGCTTTCAGATCCACATAAATAGCTCTCACATCGCTCTCTCTCCCTACTCCTTCAAGTCTGTGGTGATAACTATTCGTTTTCCTTCTCTCATCCCTACTTCCTTACTGCCTGCATCAATCACAGTGCCCTAACATATATAGATAAACATCTATTACTCCATACTACACACTAAATACTAAATTAATAAGAATATTATCTCCTAACTTATACTCATCACATCTCAGTAACACTCCATCCCCAGTTTACATTTCACTGAATTTTCATGCTCTCCTCATATACACTAACTTATTGTTTACTTCTTCTCATGTGTTTTGGGTTTATTCCTATAGACCTTTTGTGTCCAATCGATTCTCTCGCTCGAAATCAAGATATACTACCCTTCACCAAATACTTCACCCACCGCCCTATCGAATCTCTCTTCGCCTTCCACTTAAGGCAAGTATCATCCGCAAATACATAGTATCTTGGACTAGTAGCCTCCACCCTATTTTTCCATTTACTCAGCCTGTTTCCATATATCTCATCAATAAATTCCTATCACCAATTCCTCCACCTCACTCACCTTTCATGGGCATTCCTCCATGGCAAGTACAACTCATTCCGAGAGAATAGGGAGATTGAAAAAGTCCACAGACGGTATGAGCACAATTAAGCATCATTATATCTCCTATCTTAACCCCTCTCTTTACCCCCAAACATCTTACGTATCCCCCTTGGGAGTATACATCCGTGTTCTCACACAACTTCATGACTATTACCCTACTAATAGCCTAAATAAAACCATTTAACTAATTAACCACCTACTCACACACCAAAATTTCCTATCCAGCACAACCTTCCATACTATTCCCTTCCACTCCACCTTCCACTATCTTCATATGCTTTTCCAGATCAGAAAATCATCCGTACACCTTCTCCTTTCCTTTTCCTATCACTCCTTTCTCCTATTTTCAATGCATCTTCATCGGTGAATACTGATTCCACACCCCTACCCTTTATCCGCACAAACTATGCATCCCCCTTGTTCTTTCCACCTATATATCTCTCTCCTGTCCGTTTAAAATAACTCTCCACATATCCCTCGTCAATTAGTATATTCTCCCATACACTAATTCCATACTACATGGACTCAAAAGAACAAAATAACATTGCAATCTTTAATAAATTCCACACCCCACACTCCCCTTGCGTATCCCTTTTCCCTTTATATCAGCGGGGATACACAAACAACCCCATAGCGACTCAAACTCTCACATCCCTGTTAGGAAACCTTCTTTCTCCCTCCTCAACATAAATTATTATACTTCTACATCATTCCTTAAAACCCATTCCCCTTTTTTTATAAACACATAACACTGCCATCCGATACTGCAAACATTTCAATCTCAACTCTTAGACCTGTGGACTTTCCTTTTTTTTCCTTTGATTAAACGCTCTCTATATTAATTTCACCCATTGATATATCCCATATCCTAACCAAGCCTCTTCCCTTTTCCTGCCTGTACAACTGCAGGTACTTGAAAAAATCCATCTCCTCTCTGCATCCCATTTTCATTCTCATAATTCTGCTACACAATACTTCCCCGGCCCATCTTTTCACTCACCTTATCTCACCTCGCTTATCCTCCCAACTTCCTCCTTCCTCTTCCTCTTTAACCCTCTCCCCTTAACTCCCTATTTTCCTTCTCTCTCTCTCTTCTTTCCTCATTTCCTTCTTACTATCCAAATATCCTTGGCCCCTCCCGTTGTGATAAAATTTTCTGTCACTTTATCTACCATGTTCGCATTCACATTATTTTGCATTATCCTTCTCTTCGCCTCTCCACTCCGCCTCCTTTTTGTGCTGCGCTACTTTACTAACCCTATCAGACTATTCCTTTTGACCCAAGCATTTCTTCTCATTATAACTGAATCTGTGAAAACTTGAAAGCTCCTAGAGGTTTAATCTTATGTGCAGTTTGTACTTGTTTTTCCTTCTCTCTTCTCTCAACAGTTGTGTGTGATACGCTCCAGACTCTCTTCCTCACACTTTTCCTTCCTTTCTTCTACTTCCTTGCTTCCACCTTATGTTTTACGCTTTATACTCCATATTCGCCCTCTTTCTGAGAGGAACTCTTCACACAAATTGTCTCTTTATAAATCTCATCCATCCTCCTCCTCCACTATTCCTAACTTATCGAGGCTTTCACTCGTTCCCCTTGAAAGAAGTCCACTTATCTCGCGTGCTCATACCCTCTCATAAACTTCCTCCTTATTTCATTAATTTTAATATACTCATAAAGATAAGAAATTCATTCATAATGTAGTTTTTTTGTACTGGAATTAAACTGATAATAAACAAAACACGAGATAAAATAGGTGTACTAAAATAAAGCAAATCAACGTCTCAGCATGATCTTTTTATAAGTAATATACAAAAATCTGTTTAACAATCATTTTTTTTTCTTTTTTATTGAAATGTTATAATTTAAATTATTGTTAAATTTTTTTTTATTAATCCACTATTGTGTTTTTATTTATATAAAAAAATTCTATATTTGTATAAATTTCTATTCACTCATTATTATAATATTCTTAAATGATCCATAAATGAAACCAATTTATGCAATGAGTGTAATTTTTTTTCTTATATACCAATATCCTTTGCTTTTTTTCTTCTTTTCTACTGAATTGATTATCCTACTATTTTGGACATATATTATATAAAATGCAAGATTTGATTTTGGAATGCATGGGTGAGTTCTTTCTCTGATGGCCGGCTCTCTTAATACCAACAAAATTCCCGCGAACGAGAAGCAAATTATATTTTATTTTCTCACACACAAAAACCCCTCACAAAACACTGCAGTCTCCTACACAAAATGGAAGTAAAGATGAAATTAAAACAGTTCCCGCAAATATACTCACAATCATCTTCCTCTCCTCCCTCCCTTGGTAATATCAATAAGGAATATTTCATCATCTCTCTCCATTTATCCGGGGTCTGCCAAAACCCTCAATCTTTCTTCATCGAATCAATCTTCTACAACACACACAGACAAACGTTGTTGGGATTCTCTCTCTTCCTAACTCGTTCACAACACATCTCAACATCCTTTATTCAAGTTTAAACATTTCAAAATCATTCCTCTCTCTCTCTCTCTCTCTCTCTATAATATATATATATATAATTAATATATATATATATATATATATATAATATATATATATATAACATGAATTAGAAAAAAAATCAATACTATTTTGCCCTACTTTAACTATACAATACACATAGGATACCATTAAACGACAACAACATACTCATCATTCACATTTTTAAATTAATAACCCATGTTATATGAATATATCCAACCTCACCTACCCACCCCTACATTAATATTCCTTCGACGTTTTATTAGTATATCGTTTTTATTATATATATTATAATTAAAAATATATTATTATAACAAGCCATATCCAAAAAATCAAAAAATCCTTCTCTCTGCAGAATAAATAAGTTGACATTCTTAATTTTAGCTATATATAACCATACTTAATATTCCCTTTATCCTCATAATAAATTATTTAATTTTCACATAAAGACCGCACCCCCCAGACCTTAGGTGGGGATAAATAATATTATCTAATAAACTATAAATATGCTACAACCTCACTATTTAAATAACAGAAAAGATAGCGACCGTAGGACACCAGCCACCTTGCCTGTGTGTTGATAAGATTATGTAATAAGAAAATTCATTAAGAGCCCTTCTTCCGAACCCTTGGACATCGAACAGCGATAACACCTTTGAGCTATTTATACACTAATGTTTATATTTTGACACTTTGGTTTATGAGGAAGAATCGAGAGAAAAATGAAACTCAAATGTTCTTCTCAAATTGGAGAATATTATATCTTAGACAATTACATTATCACTTCGCCACGACTCTTACCCATGGCAAAAAACAGAGAGTTAAGGAGGCGTGAAAGGAAGCGTGAAAGGATATTTCACACTATTAACACCTAAGAAATAATATAAGTAAGACTTAATAAGTTTATAATATAATTAATATATATATTATTTATTTATTATTATATATTTTCGCCCCCCTTAATTATAATTAATATTATTGGTCCAAAATTTAATAATATTAATAAGTAAAATAATAATAGTAGTAAGAGGCGGTCCAATATGTTATTATCATTACCTTTAAACCATAATTAGAATCGAAAAAATAAGTCATATTCCCTCCACTACGCCATATAAACATATATGTTTATTAATAATATATAAGTGTGCTCGTCTAGTTTTTTTAGTGGTCTATATATAATACTTATATATTATATATAATATAATGTAAGGTTAGATTTTTTTTTTTGTTCTAATGATTTTGATCTAAGCACTGAAATCAACCAGATCGTTATTCAAAAATAATTACAAAACAGATAGACGCTTAACTTATTAGCCTTCTCCGCACTTAAAACATAAAAGCAACATAAATCTCAGAGAGGGGGGTTTTTCCAGAGTTTCTCGTGAGATCTTGGCTGACTGTTTTCGGTTCACACGTTCGATATCTGAGTATAAAAGTTCAGTGTTAATCAGTGTTTCTCGAGTGTTTTCGAATAAGTTCGGTTGAATTTTTGTGGTTAGAGTACTTTTAAGCGAAATTAAGCTAACAACATCAAAACTATATTATGCCTACATAAAAATTTGTTCGATGTGACCTCTTCATTTATTTATTATCATCACTCCCCTATTTTTATTTTTCCGCAGTTCCCTATTTTTAAAGAATGAATATCTTTATTATCGTCTTTGATGGGTTGTTTTTTTTAATTTATTTTCTCAACCTATGTGAGGTTTTGCACTCGCTCTTGGAGTTTTTTGCATTTCCCTCTTCGTATATTTATGAATGTTCAAGCTCTTTAATTTAACTGTGGCGGACTGTCAAGATTGATAGTGGTATTTATCTTATTGTAAGATAATTTGTGATACAAGAAAACTCTGAGTGAGAGGATTATATATCAATGTTGGGTAAATCTAAAATCGGACAGACATTAGCATTCTGAAGAGAGATGATACATTTGGAGGTATCGACAGACTCTCAAGGTGAGTGATAATATATAATTTTTACATTATTTTTAATTATTTACTGTGGAACTGATCTAGATCTCATTACAAGTATATATTAACAAAAGGTTTAAAAGTAGAATGATAAACAGACAGAAGAGAGGATAATACAATAGGACAGACGGACAGATAGACGTTCAATATAACAGGAAGGGAAGATAGACAGGAACTTAATAGTTTACCAAATGAAAAGACAATTGGACAGACAGACATTAAAGATAACAGTGAAAGGAAGACAGACATTAAGAACCAGGAATCACAGGAAAGGCAAGACGAAAGACGGAGGGGAAGGAAATAAAAAAGGGATATTATATATAAAAAACCCCTAATAAATAACAATATGTGATCATAAAGTGTCAATGTATGACATTTTCCATCAGATAAAACAGGATAGTAAATATGAAGAAATGGTGTTCAGAAGTCTTGGGTCACGACGAGGTCTGTTCGGGAACTGGAGAATCTAGAAAAGACAGACAGATGCAGAATTTAACAAAGACACTAGACAGACAGACGGAGAGAAGATAGGAGAGAGATAATTGTACAAATAGGAATATCAAAATGTGATTAAGAGATATGACATTTAAATTAACTCATAATTAATAATACGGGGAAGGAAAAGTACAAAAGACGGAGCAAAAGATTTTAATTACACTAATTAGGTATTAACTTAAAACACGTAATTCACAGAAAATTTATCAAAAATAACAGAAAAATATGAGAGTATATAGACAGACAGACAGACAGACAATGACAGCAGACAGACAGACAAGACAGACCATTGATGAACATATGAAAGGACATATCAATCTTTACAGACATCTCTCAGTACAATATACAATTCAATTTTTTATTTATATTCTTTCAATTCACTTCACACATTCCGTAGAAAGTCTATATTTCATTACTTTTACTATATTCCTCCAACTTATACAAACTATTAAACTCATAAAGATTTCTATTAATGGAGCTTCCACAAAATATTTGTTAAAAATTTGGCATATCACTTGTGGAATAGTTACATTCAGCTTAAGGTATAAAACGTCTCAAACATCCATGATTAGGTCAGGATTTATGTTATATAAAAAAAAATATATATTGGTAGATTGTGTTATAGTGTTTGTTTATAAATAGAATCTATTGAGTTTCATAGAAGTAATAATGTACAGAAATAACATTTATATTTATATTTCTCCTAATTAAAATTTATGAAAATATAATGATGAATTTTATTTATTTTATTGTTATTAGATAAACAATCTTTATTTTAATTGCTTCAAATTAAATAACATTAAGGTTCATAATATTTCATTATTTATTAACGATATTTAATTAATGCTGCCTTATATTATTATTTGTTAAATTAGAATAAAATTTAAATTATATATTTAGTATAAATATTATTTATTATTATAATAATATATTTTTAATTATTAAATATACTCATTTTATATTAAATTTTATATTTACTTTAATATATTATATTATTTTTTATTTTTAACATGATCTTTAAATAATATTATTTATAAATAATTTATTTTTTCAGTATTTATTCTAGAAAAATATGTAAATCATTTTTGTACAAACTATTTTTTATATAATTATAAATATTTTTTATATAATTTTTTATTTTTTTTTTTTTATATTTAAATTATATATTTATAGTTGTACTCTAATTTATTTATTTTTATTTTTTAAATTTTAAATTTTTTTAATATTATATATAGATTATATTGAAATGTTATATATAATTATCTTATTATTATTATTATTATTTTAATTTTATTATAATAAAATTATTAAAATTTATTTCATATTTAGACTTTATAAAAAAATAATATATATTAAATATTTAAATTATATATTTATATTATATATATTTATATTATATATAAATATATTTTTATTATATATTATTTTATAAATATTTTAATTTAGTTATTAATAAGCTAATTATATGTCTTCTGTACTGTTATTTTTATTTTTTAATAAAATTTTTTTTAAGTTTATTGACAAAGATACGTGTTTAATGTGTTAAGCATATTAAATATTATCAAAGAATGAATAAACATTTTATATATGTTCAAAATTCCTTTTAAAGAAAAGTGCAATTATGAATAATGTAAATTAATTTCTCCTTTACATATTATATATGTAATATTCATTTTATTTTAAATAAAATTGTAAACCAATATATTGTATATCTTAGTTAATATTGAATGTTAAGTTTTATATTAATTTAACTTTTTTTATTATTTTATTATATTAATATAATTATATTATATTATTAATATATATTTACATATATTTATAATTTTTAATTATTTTTATATATATATTATTTTATTAGTTTAATTATATTTTATTTTTTTTTATAATTTTTTTATTATTATAAATATTATATATTATTATATTATATTTTATATTATATTTAATATATATTATATAACTTCTATACCTATAAATTATTTTATTATATTTTATATTTATTATTTATTATTTTATATTATATTTATTTAATAATTTAATATTTATATTATTTGTATACGCTAATATTTTTAATTATTTTTCATAGTTTTTTTTAAATCCACCATTTTCCTGACATTTTTATCATTTTTATCAAAAGATTATTATATGTAAAATCAAAAGTAAGTGTCTCCTCGTGTAGTTATCGATAATCTATAAGGAATAAAAATATAAACGCTCGAGTCATCGTAGATTGTAATGTTGGTATTGGAATTGATGAATATTCTACGAGGAAGTATCAAAATTAGGTAATTCAATAAAGGAATGTTTTGGAGTGTGTGAGGTAGGAATGGTGGATGAGATGATGATTTTATCGATATGATGATTGTATGATTAGATTTGTGTTGTTGTTCGATTGATATATGATTGATGATGATCGGTAAGAGATGATTTGTGTTGATATGAAATGAGATGATTGATGTATGATGAAAAAGATTCAGTAAGTGGAAAAATGTCAGCTAACTATATCTATTTAACATCAATATATAATTATATATTTATATGAATTATATTATAATATTTATATACATAATAATATTATTATATATTTAATATATAAAAAAATATTAAATTAATATTACATTCAACTTTAATTTGTGAAATCAATATATACCGTTTTTATACGCATTTAATAACATTTACCGCAATATAATAATTTAATTAAATAATAATAATTAAATTAATTATATAATTTAATAATAAACAAATACAGCATTATATAAACAATAAATGACACTCAGCAATTGTGCAAAAATGAGAATATAGACATAAACAATAGTTATCAATATTCAGCGTGCTAACAGACAAACAATATTAATATAACTACAACATACTATGTTTGTTTCTTAGAACTTCTTTTATTTTCACAGAACTTCTCTCCTCTTTATGCTCTTCATTTCATTTCTTTTGACCTCTCTTCTTTATAAATTTGAAACCACTTCCTTACCTATATTTCTATTAAATTCTCCATTTCCTCTTATATGCTCTAAACAATGTTTCTACTTGCGATGATACAAGATCTGTAAATATTCTGCGTTTTTAATTTCTGAAAGCTTAAGTAGTGTGGAAATTTTAAGACAAAGGTTAAATATCTGAGCTGAAAACATGAAAAATTATTCCGAATTAAATCAAAATCCAATTATAAATATTGTTTCTATTAAATATCTTTAATTTTATTATCTTCACATCTATATAAAAAATTTTGTTTCAATGATATAATATTTAATTATTTATTTAGTTATTACTTCAAAACTTATTTTATAATATATGTTGTAGAAAATTTTCATTATATTAAATTTTAATAATTTTTAATTTTAAGATTTTAATTTTATTTTGAATATAATTAAAATTATTATATATTATTTTATTTATACATTACTCTGTGAATTAAAACCTACACGTATATTTTAAACTTATATATTTAGTGGATATTTTTTGCAGTTGTATTTAATGTTACATACAAATTATTATCTATAAAAAAACGGTTTGTTATCCTTCCCATATTTAATAAATATTTTATTCAGTAGTACTTAAATATTATAACTTTATGATATTTGATAAACTTATATTTAAAAAACATTTTTATTATTTTAATCTATATTATATTTATTATTTTTAAAATATATTTATTTTATATATAATATGTAAACATTCTTGATACAAATTTCCATAATGAGAGACTTATATAAAATGGAATGCCTCTATCAGCAAGCAGATAGGAACTGTTAAATCTGTTTGAAGTTTATTTTTTTAAATAATTTATTTTCAAATTATTTCAAAATCAAATTTTATATCTTAAAAAATAAATTTAAGCAAAAGCTTCTCCGTTTATTAGATATTTTATCGTCTACTACTCTTTTCAATAGCATGCTATCTGTTTGATAATCAAAACTATATGAATATTAAAATAAATAAAGCACAAAAGGCATCTTAGTTGAGCTAAATTTATAAATATATTTTAATTTAACATTTGTTAGGTTATATTAAGTTTTTTTTTTGAAAAAGTGTGAGTGAGTGTTAATGAAAGTGTTTTCATTGATGGGATTTTATCTATGTGTGGAGTAATCGTTTCATTTGTATATATTTTACAATTTTTAATTTATTTGAATTGGTTATGCATAAATTGATTCTGAAAGTTTTGCGAATTGTAAATTTGAATATTGATATGTATGTGGTGTTTTTAAAAATCTTATATTGTTAAATATTTTAATTAGATATTTACTTGTGATTTATTGATGATGAATCTAAATGAATGGTTGTATATATAGAGGACTGAGTTATGGGTGTTATCTTGGAGTGCGTCATAATATTTGTTGTTGTGGTAGTAATTCGTTGGCTGTGAAAATCCTGTGTTTACCAAATTTGATTGAGTCGAGGAGGGCTGTCATATGTCTTTATGTCACATTGGGTAGGTTAATTGTAATTTTGTCATAATTTTTAGTTAAATCAAACTTCAGTTTTTAATGTATTATAGGTTAAGAATCTATTTTGTACAATGCAGTTAAAAAAATAATATAAACGTTTTTTAATTTTTAAAAGATTTTTTTGGAAATGAATCGTTTTAGCAAGAGGATTTTTAAAGTAATTTAAATGATGATTAGATATAACGGCCCACCCCTATTAGTTACATAAGCAATGTATGTGTTTTTTATAACCTTGTGTCTATATAGGATGTGTATATATTTAGAAACATTCTTTCCCGTAACACAAACTGTTTTTAAATTCACTGTTATTTTATATATAAATTTTCTTCGTGAAATTAGGATAATTTTTATCGAAAAGTTGATGAATAATGGGGTCATATAATTCTTACTTTTTGTATAGTTAACGAGAGAGGTGGGTGTAGCAATAATTTTTCTAGTAGTTCAGCTATCTAAGTTGATAAATTATAAATTAGATGATTTTTTAAGTTTAGTAGTAGTCCTGTGATTTTATGGTTTTATGATCGTAATGTTGTGATTTACCCACCTGGTTCACATTCTTACTAGTTTGATAGTTTTCCGTTTTTTCTCTGGGAAAAATCTTTTTTGTGTTTTCTATTAAAATTCGTTAATATGACACTAAAATGTCTTAAAATAATGCCCATTGTGTTTCACTTGTGTAAATGCAGTTTCTAATGCGTTGTACAAAGAATGCAT
Organism: Trachelipus rathkii; assembly: GCA_015478945.1. Classification (NCBI taxonomy): domain Eukaryota; kingdom Metazoa; phylum Arthropoda; class Malacostraca; order Isopoda; family Trachelipodidae; genus Trachelipus; species Trachelipus rathkii. Next base: position 40,855 of record JABUQX010034938.1, read on the forward strand.
ATCTCAAGGCTAGATTTATGGAAAGAACATACAGTACTGCCGGAAGACTTCTAAAACTTCCTTTCATTGCTGCTGTACCATCATATCCTTGTCCAATAAGAAAATCTCAGTTTATTGAAAGTGTCTTCAATCTTTGAGGTATTACCTCCTCTATGTATTTTCCTTTTGTGTTTTTAACTGCTTCAAAATCTAAGAAATCTTCACGAAAAATATATATATGTTTTTTTTTCATTTCTATCAATGTACAGTACACTTAATTTGCCTTGATTATTACTTATAATATTCTTAAATTGAAATTAAAAATCTCAAACTAGGGTCAATCCAAATAAAGTAGTCCAACAATGGTCGCTATACCATCTCCAAAATAATTTAAATTTTTGCATATTGTTAACCTTATATGTTGGTATAGTAGATCAAAACATAAAAAAAAATTTTTTTTTACTTCTTAAGATAAATTCTCAATTATTGTGATGTTGTTAAGCACATTGTAAAATATAATTTTGATAATGAAACTTTTTGTGATTTTTTTTTCTTTTTATGTCTAAAGATTTTTATGTAAAAAAATATGGATAAAAATCACGGAAAATGTCGTTTTTTGGGTAATTTTTATAGTGGAAAATTTATTTTAAGTTTGAAATATTGTGGGAAGTTACACCTATCTATAATAATGGCTTAATTTAAAAAAAAAAAAAATTAACTTTAAATCTGTATACTTTTTTCAACAAGATATTCAAAAATGATTTTTGAAAAAAATTTTTTTTGCCAATTTTAGAGTTTAATTTATAAATATATAAAAGTCTAAAATTTACACACATTAAAATACTCCATCATAAGTAACCACAGGCATGTAAAATATCGAACTGGTGACCCAAATGGTTTAATAGTTATAGTCAATAGTTAATAGTTATAGTCTTACAAAGTTATAAATAATAAATTTTTTTTTTTAATATTTCTATGGACTAATTTCTTGTCGCTATACATATAATTATAGTATTAGCTATGTGTATGTGTGACCATAACTTTTGGGCTGATCAAGACTAAAATAGTGTAACTATTGAAAGTGGAAAAGGTTGTTACTGGAACTTGCTATTCGGCAAAGTGATTGTGCCTGTAATTTTGTCCAATATAAAGTCTTTTCTTTCCTTGAATCGTTGAGGAGTATGAGTAATCAAGAAAGACTCTGAAAATATAAAAAGAATTAGATTTGCAATAATTTTATGCACTGGTTATGATAATGATAATATTGATAATATTAATAATAACACCCTCTCCAGGATTAGGGCTCTGCCCATGAATAGTGGTGACATATATATATATATATATATATATGAAAGATATAAGTTATATATATATATATATATATATATATATATATATATATATATATATATATATATATATATATAAGTTATATATATAGGTAAAAAGTTATGTGTCACGGAACGGGAGGTCGGATCGAAAAATTTTCACAGGTAACCTCTATGATACATAAATAGATGTTTTAGGGCGAAATGAAATTTTTTTTTTTACTGACCTGACCTAACCTAACCTAAATCTAACCTAACCTAACCTAACTTAACCTAACCCCAACCCTACCTATACCTAAAACAGATAAAAAGAAAAAAATCATTTTCTGCCCCTAGAAT
>JABUQX010034938.1:47500-49704 GCA_015478945.1 Trachelipus rathkii
TTTTGACAGACGTCACAACTCTGTATAAATTTCTTTACTCTACTATGCATAAATCTGAAAGCGAAATCCGCTCTTAGAACAGTCAAGGTCCGTTTAATTCCCAAGTGATTCGTATTATGTAATTTTCCTATGATATCATCCACCAGATTTTCCGGTACTAATATTCTAGCTGTGCCTGTGGAGATGTCAACCGCCAAAGACAGCTCCTCGCCCCGATGGATGAATTCCTTGTAACAGGCCTTTAACCCACTAGTTTTCAGCCCCTTTATTAGGTCTCTTATATAACCATCAGTCTCCTGTTCTATAGCTATCTCTTTGAAATCTACCCCATCCTGAATTTTCTTCATCATTCCACTTAACCCTTTTTTACTGTAAGTTATAGTATTTATTACAAAATCCTCAAAGTTATTATCATTACCAGCTTCGCTACTATTATCATTGCCACACCGATCTTACACAAGCGCCGTGAATACCTTTTCGATATAATATATAATAATTATATATAATATTATTATATTATTATAATATATATATATATATATTAATATAATATATAATATAGATATATATAGATATAATATATATATATATATTATAATATATATATATATATAATATTATATATATATAATAATATATATATATATTAATATATATATATTATATATATTATATATATATAAGATTATGTTTAATAAATTTAACCAAAACTAAAAGCTGCTTTAAACATTACCATTTAAGAGATAGCTAAAAGGATAATAACTACTTAGGTTGCAGGTTCATTAGCATCGAAGTTGCCACAGTTTAATACATTGGCTCCTGTGGCGAGACCGGCTTCGACAGAGAAATGTGAAATTTCAATGTTACCTGGTAGCTTTTAGGCTCCTTACCTATTAAAGGAGGCCTATACAGGAGCTATTTCAAAAAATACCATCAGTAACCGTGAAGTGAAGGGAAGAGGAAAAAAGAAAATAACTTCCAACACTCCCATTCTTACTTGGGACTTAGAAGACGAAAAACCCACTCAAATCTCAAGAAGAAAGCGTTCTCTATCAAGATTTTACAGCAACAAAAAACCAGCAGTCTCCTGCCGAAGAACAAATAGAAGAATTTAAAGATGGATCAAGGTGAAGCCTCCAGCGTTTTCTGAGACTTCAGTTCCAACTTGGTTCAGAGTGATGAAGACGCAGTTTCATCTTGGCAAATCACCTCGGAGAAGACGAAGTATTTCCACCCTCTTTCCCAGCTTCCCAACTGATGTCGTGGACCGTATCTCCTCTGCAGACCTCGATGCTCAAGCTTACACTCCGCTGAAGAAAGCAGTCATTACCATCTACGAGAAAAGTAAGACGGAGTTATTCAACGAATTTATGTCCAAACAAGCCTACAGTGGCAAGCCTTCCCTTCATCTACGAGAAATGCTTCGTTATGGTACCAAATTGAAAATTGGAGAAGACATAATTCGGATGCAGTTCTTGAAGACTCTCCCAACAAACATTCGACCAAGTTCGCCTTCGCAGACAGCACTTACCCTTAAGCAACTTAGTGAACAAGCACTCCTGCCACTCATATATATATATATATATATATATTATATATATGATTATATATATTATAGATAATTATCATTGCCTATATATAACTTAAATAAATTATTTATATATATTTATATATAATTACTAAATTTCCAATTTCTCATTTGATGTACTATCAGCTAATATATTATATTTAATACTAATTATTAATTATTATTATATTTTATACTACTATCTAATACTACTACTTATATAAACTTACTACTTAACTTACTATCTACCTAACTACTTATTATAACATTGCTTACATTTATATATATATAATATATATTATTAATTTTATATTATTATATATAATTTAATTTAATTTAATATTATTATTAATATATTTAATTATATTATTATATATTTATATTATTATATTTTAAAAAAGTTAATATTGATATATTATATATTATATATATTATTATTATAATTTATATTAATATTATATATAATATATATAATATTCTTATATATATATATAATAAATATATTATATATATATTATACTTGTGTAAATATAAGGCTAATTTAAAATATTTTTAATTATTATTTATATCCATTAATTTATCTATATTTTGAATTATTATTATTATTTATTTTTCTAATTTATTTATGTTTTGATAT
>JABUQX010034939.1:0-29600 GCA_015478945.1 Trachelipus rathkii
AATGTTGAGCTTTATTGAGGGAAAACTTTTGGTACGATCATCATATAGTCTTGGTTGGCTGATATGTTGTGAATATAATTTTTGTTAATTTCTGATTTTATTTTTAAAATCGTTGTGATATGTTAGAGATCTGTTTGAAAAAAGTGTGGAATAATTGTTACGGCTTAGAACGTCATTACTTCCTGTTTGCCAAATATGGTATTTTTAATAGGTTTTAAGTTGTCGTTACAATATATTCATTCATCAGGTTATTTTTATGTTAGCGTTATTGATATTCAATTTTGTTATTTACTTGTTGACGATGCTATTTTATAATAAGAATGTAAATTTTTTTACCGTTATAAACAGTAAAAGAATAAAATTTTAGTAAAAACAAAAGGTTTTATAAAATAAAGTTATAAATATTAAAAGTTTTTTTAAAAAAACAAAACAAAAGCTAAAAAGTTTTTAAGAATAAAATTAAAATAGCTAAAAGTTTTTTAAAACTTAAAAAGTTTAAAAATAAAGTAAAATACAATAAAAGTTTTTAAAACAAAAAGAAAAAAAGATGTGAAAGGCTACGTTCTATATGTTTTGCAGTTTATCTGTTCACTGTTGTTAAGGATGAACATTTGTTAATGTTTTTGTTTATTCCGTGTTTAGAGGTATGTAGGTGTTGCTGTTATATCATATATTCCTTACAGATTCAGGTTTATGATTATGTTTTAGCTTTATTGATTGTTGAATACTTGTTTATCGTCTCAAGCAATATATTTTGAGGGTTAGTATCAAAAAATAACATATGTTTATCGCCAAATGATACTTCGAAATAATGTGACTGGAGTGTCAACAGATCAATAGATCAATTAATCAATAGATCAGGGGAGGGTAGGGTAGGGTGTTTGATTTACTGATTCAGTGATTTACAGCTTTTTTAGGGTTAATGTAAAAACAACAATTTTTTTTACTTACTAAGATCATAAAACAAGAATAAAATTTTTAGTAAATGAAAGAAATTTATGAAAGTACATGTCTTTGTTAAAAACTTCTTTTAAAAAACAAAAACTAAGATTTTATAAATAATTAAATTTACAAAAATAAATTTTTTTTAAACAAAAAGTTCTAAAGAAATAAAGTTTAAAAATAAATAAATTTTAAAACAAAAAGAAAATAAAGATGTGAAAAGGCCACGTTCTATATGTTTTGCTAAATTTTACTTCTACTGTTTGTTAAGTATGATCTTGTTAATGTTATTACGCTGTTTATTCGTGTTTAAGGGGTAATGTTAGGTTTTTTCGGTGTATGTTATAGTCTTGGTTCAGACTATGATATTTTAGCTTTTGTTAAGCCCAGAAACTTTGTACGGTTGGCATATATTCGTTGATCAGTATGATAATTAGCTGGTACGGTGATGCAAAATATTACAGTGTTTAATACGAAACATAGTAATGATAGGTTAGAGATTGTTTGAAAACGATGAATAGTTTACGTTTTTGTAAGCTATGGTAGTTACTTTAATCTGTTTAAAGTATGGAACTTTTGCTAATTGTTAGTGATTTATTTTCAGCATCGGGTATGTTCGATTTGATGTATTCATATATTTTGTTACATCAGCTTTATGAATCATTTTAGCTTTCTTATGATGTGAAATCTTTTGCAGCGTTAGCTGATTTTCGCTGGTCAAGTTATGATAATTAAACAAGATTGTGATAATTTTGGTTAAATGTTACTATGTTAGCGTTTCAAAATATAATAATATATGTTATAATATATGTTTGGAAAGTGTGAATAAGTTACGTATGTATGCAAATGTTAGTTATGTCACTGTTGTTAAGTATTGAACTTTGTTAATGTTGACTGCTTTATTCGTGTTATTAATCATGTGTTTAGGATTGTGAGGTGTAACATATACTCGTAGTGTCATATGATCCTTATGTTGCTTTTATTAATATTGAAAACTTTGTTACGTTAGCATATATTCTCATTGATCAGTAAGATACATACACAGGTTGTGATAATTCTTTTTGTTATTGTGTGTATTACAGTGTTAATGTAAAAAATAAGTGATATCGTTAGAAAAAGTGTGAGAGGTTACGTTTGCGCTCAACTGCTTAGCCGCTATGACGATACATTTCAGTTCATTTTACTATATGCATAATGTTAACTTTTATTCATTCGTAATGATGTGTTAGGTTTGTGAATGTTACGTTATCCGTAGTTCATGTAATGTCTATGTTGCTTTGAATGTAAAACTCTTGGTTACTCGTAGCATATATTTAATGATCGAGTACGATATTTAGACAATGTTATGAAAATTTTTGTGTAAATATTACTATGTTAAGTTAAATATCAGTGATATGTTAAGAAAAAGTGTAATAGGTTACGTTCCGCACTCAATGTTAGGTACTTTATCTGGTGTTGATGTGGAATTTGTTACTTTAGAATTTATTCATTGATCGGTAATGATAATTTTGACAATTTATCTATAAATTCTTGAAAATCTTACATGTGTGTATAAGAATATCAGGATTTGGGTAGGGATGGGGGGGGAGGGGGGTGTTTGATTACTGATTTACAGGTTTAGGGTAGTAAAAATTAATTATTTCTTTGACACAAATATGAAAATCGCATAATTTTAGTAAGCCGGGCTGTGACTATTTTATAAATAGCAAAAATACATCGGAGTTTGTATTATTTTGATCATCAGAATATGAATGAATCAATACTAGATCCTAAGATCGGGAGGCCGGAGGTGGCGAGGAGGTGCAAGGAAGGAGGGAGGAGTGCTCAAGAGGCTCCAGAGGCTCTAGAGGGCATTTGATTTATATAATAAAAAATCCAGAATACTTTTAAGGTATAAACTTAAATAATAAAAAAAATCTCTAATTTTTTTTTTTTAAATTTTTTTTTTAATTTAATATAATTTTCAAATTTTCTAGAAATATTTTTTTAAAATTTTTATGAGTGTATGTTAAAATTTAATATCCATTCTTATACCTTTATTTCGATTTAAATTTTTTATTTTTTTTTTCTTTTTGTTTTCTGCATCGAGGATACATCATATCAAGAAAGATGGTATACCTTAAGTTTTCCCGGTTTGTTCTTACGCAAGATATTCATGTTTTGGGGGCTGTGAACCCCTCCCCTTTGGGATGTGAACGGATATTTAACCCATATATGATATGAGTACTAGATATGAAAAGTATATCCCGAGTTTCATCGTTCTTAGGTCTAATTATTTCAGTTTATGTTGGGCTGGTCCCGAATTGGTCAATTATCCGTTCGGCTCATTTTTACCCCTGGTATACATCTAGATACAACCTAATAAAGCTGCATATCAAGTTTCGTTGTTCTATGTCAATATTTCAGACTTGTTTGGGTATACCCCCTCTAGGGGCACCTCACAGTTCATTTTTTACACCTGGGTCATCTAAATACATCTCAGTAAGGTTGTATAATACCGAGTTTCATCATCTATGTAATCAATTTCAGATTTGATTTGGGGCTGGTCCCCTCGAATTTGGTCATAATTGTCATTTAATCCCTGAACTTATAGATACAACCTATACAAAAGCTGTATCTCAATGCTTTCCGTTGTTTTTATGTCAATTCTTTTCATATTTGGGTGAGTAACCCGTTATGGGGCACCCCAGTCAATTTACACCCGGGGTCATCTAAGATACATCCCTCAGAGGTTGATATATATCCGAGTTCATCATTCTCATGGTCAATATATCTAGTTTTGTGGGCTGGATCCCGAAGTTTGGTCAAATCGGTCCATTTTACCCCGGTACATTCAACGATACAACCTCAAAATCGCTGTATACTCAAGTTTCGTTTCGGTTTTTATTCATCTATTTCAGATTTTTTGGGTGAGTACCCTGTCTGGGGCACCCACAGTATTTCAACCCCGGGTCCATCTAAGATACATCCTCAGAAGGCTGTATACCGAGTTTCAATATTTCTATGCGTCAATATTTCAGATTTGGTGGGGCTGGTCCCCCGAATTTGGGTCAAATCGGTCATTTTACCCCCCCCGGATACATCTAAGATACAACTAAAAAGGCTGTATATCAAGTCAACGCTTACATCAAATAATTTTAATATTAATAATAATAATAATAATAATAATAGATAATAATAAAATAACTAATAATAATAATATTTAATCAATAAACATATTCACACTTATTGGATTGAAGCGAGGTCGATCCTGAGTGAACTGGGCTCCTGAGGAGGATGAGCTTGATGAGCACTCGGAGCCAGAGGCTGAAACAATCCCACTACTTCGCGCACGGAGCCGGAACCGGGAGTCGCTGAGTCGGAGGTCGAGCTTCGGATCGGAGTCCGACTCAGGCGGAGTCGGCAGTCGGAGTTCGGAGTCGGAATGTCGATTCTGGACTTAGAAATGAAAGAGTGTTTATGAGGATGATTTTCAACTCAGATTCGTTTTCCCTACGGGAAAACGAACCTTCGATGTTAATATAATTGAAAACATAATAAATATATACACAAGATAAAGCAACGTGAAAAGTCAGATGACTTCAAAAGACAAACATTAGAACAAACAACGTTTCTGCTCACTCAAGCACAACTGATAGCACCTTCGGCTACGAACTTCTGCCTCTAAGCCTAATATTTCTTTCCTATTCATTTTACTAAATATCCAAAAACAGAGTATGGTTCGGGACCTGGCCCCATACTACTTATATATACTATATTATATATATTTTTATAATATGATATATATTATACTATAATTTAATATATATATATTATATATATATATATATATATATAATAATATATATATATATATACTATATATATATATATCATGATATAATATACCTTATATATCTATATATATATATATTATTATATATTATTGTAATATATAATATATCATATAATATACTATACCTATATTATATATATCTATACTTTATTATTATATATATAATATTTTTATACGATACTATATATATATATATATATATATATATTATATATAATATATATTATTACAGTATATATTATATAATATACTATATATATATTATTTTAATTATATATTAATAATTTTCTATATTATATCTATATTTTATATCTTATAATATATATATATATATATTATATCATATATATATATATATATATATTATATATTATAAGTAATTAGAATAGTATTTTACATATATTATATAATATATATCATATATTACCTATAATATATATATATATATCTATAAGTTATATTATTATATATTATATAATCTATAATATACTAATATTATATATATAGTTACCTATATATATATTATACTATATAATATATTATAATTACTATATACTTAGTATAGTTATATATATTATATATAATATATAGTTTATATATTATTATATTAAATATATAATATATATCTATTATATTTATATAGATATAATATATATATATTATATATTATCTATTAATTATATAGTAATCACATCCCACATCTCTCCAATTGACAGAAGAAGTGGTTCATGCCGGATGCTCGTTTGTACTCTGTGGTGGAATGCGGATGCGGATTTGTTAACCTGAGATTTGGTTTGCGGATGCGGATGTCTTATATTTTAATTGCTGCGGATATCCAGGCGGCTGCGAGTTTCCTCCATTGACATCTCTATATCTATATAACTATATTATTAATTATATTATATATATTATCATAGTAAGGTAATTTTCTATATACTGTATTATAACTATATATTTATATGTATATTTATATATATAGTGTAGTCTACATAAGTATATATTATATATATTAAATTATATATATATTATATATATATTATAAATATTTACATTTATATATTACATATTTATATGAAACTTTTGTAAATTTAGGCTATACTGTAATTATATTTTATTAAAATATATATTTTGTTTTTGTTTTTTCTGTTTATTCTATGTATTTGACTTATTTTTTTTTTATTTCCTAAATTAATTTTTGTAAATCCTTTTAGTGTAATATTATGCCCGCCCAAAAAAGTATATGATAGTATTAAGCTAAATATTTATACATATATGATATATTATACTTATACTTATATTATTATATTATCATTATATTATATAGTATTTATTTATCATATTTTATATATTATTATATTGTTATTTTTTTAGTTATTAATTATATGTTATCAAAGCTTATCAGCAAATACACTACGTATTTCATATATCATTATACTATATATTGTATATATAATAGTATATTAGTACTATATGATCTTTTATTGTTTCCAGCTTTTTCAACATTCTTAAATCTACCTATTGAGTTATATCTGGGACTATGATTATCCTATGTAAATACTTAATATAATTCTATCCATACGTTTATAGTATTAGCTATTACTTATCCTTTTAACTAACTTGAATTTCAATTCAAAATTTACTAAAAAACTTTATTTTTTTAACTTATCAACATATTTTATTAAAAGATTTCTATTTTAAAAATGTAAATCTATACCTTTAAACTAGTATGTTAGTAGTTTTATTGTTATTAATCATATTTTTAGTTATATAAAAATTAATAATGTAATTAGAATCCATACGTATGATAAAGTAGCTTCAAAATTTCTCACTATTGGATTTGTGGGTGATATCTTTTTGTAAAATTACCTCTCTGCTTACGTTAATTTGATGATAATCGTTTTCTATTCTCTCGATTCTCTCTTTCCTCTTCATCTCATCTCTCTGTCTCCTCTCTCTTTCTCTCTCTTTCTGTCCTCTCTCTCTCCTCTTTCCTCTCCTCTTTTCTTTCTCTCAATTTTATTCTTATTGTATTTCTTTTTTTTCTTCTTTTCTCCCTTGTACTTTCCCTTTCTTTATCTTTCTCTTTTTCTTCTCCTGTTCTTATGTCTATCTTTCATCATTATCTTTGCTCACCATTCTCTCCCTTCTTCATTCTCTCTCTCTCTCTATTCTCCTCCTCAGTTTCGAATCTCTCTCTCTCTCTCTCTCGTCTCTCTGTTCGGCTCGTTCCTCTCTCTCTCCATCGTCCTCCTACGGTCCTTCTCTGCCATGTATTTTCTATTGATACATCTTGTATCAATTTTGTTAATTTTGTATGTCTGACGGTGTTCGATAAGAAATGGCGCCTTCTCAATTTCCACACTGGAGTGGCAACACAGAGCATGAAGCGTACGAAGGAAATCAGAATATTCTTGAGCCTCTATGTTCTCTCGTTGTGGTCTCTCCGTTCGAGCAAGGATTTTTATCTCCTATAAGTGACTCTCATCATTTCTAGTATTGATCACTGCTATATTAAATAATATATTATATGATAAATTTATGGGTATATTTTATAGAATATAAATGTGTTCCTCTGAACACGTTAGGGTTTATAATGGTAAATGTACTTTGGTTACTAGTATATTTATAGATATTATAGTATATATATATTTAGATTATTAGTCTTATTTATTTGTGTATAATATATCTAATGTATATTATTTTATATCTGCAATAATTTTACGCATGCAGTATTATTAGTGTTATATATTATATATATTATTTTATGTATATAGGTATATATATATTTTATATTGTAGTTTGTCGTTAATAAAAACTATATATTTATTTTGGTATTTAGAATAAGCAGAGAAACATGGAATTATTAAAGATATCTTATGTTTTATATATATATATATAAGTTTATATTAGCAGGTTTATATATATATACCTAGTATATATACTAGTAGGTTTAGTACTATCAGTAGGTATATTAGGGGTATATTTATAATATATTGAGTATTACTTATATTCATCGATCATTAAATATATATAATAAGATTTCTTCCTTCTATATTCATAATGTTATTGCGTATACGCTGTATTGTGTATATTATTTGCAATGCATAAATCCGATCTAGTAAAAAATAATTTAAAAATATAATATTACCAATTAATAACTAATTGCTTTTTTGCTTAATTAAAAGTGACTCGAAAATATAATAAATATATAATATTTATTGTGAAATTTTTTTATTAACAATGAGAAAAACTAAAATCATGTTCTTTTAAAAAGATTTTTTCCTTTATTATATAAACGCAGTTTTCAATGCAAAAAATTTTATTTTCTCTCCCAATATATATATATATATTATTATAATATATAAATATATATATACTATATATATTATTATATTATATAATATTAACTATATATTATCTATATATTATATATAAATTTTTATTATATATATATTTCATAATATCAATATATATACTATATTATATATATGAAAGAATGTTTACAAAAGCTTTTATTAGAAAACAGAATAATTATATTATATATAAACTTATATATATTATATAATATATATATATATTTTATAGTATTATACAGTATATTATATATACTATACTATATTTATATATTATATATATAATTATAATATATAATATATATATAATTATAGGTATATATATTATATGAGTTAATTATATATATATATTATATATATGACTAATGATATTATATATATATATACGTATATTATATATATTACTATATATATATATATATATAATATATATATTATATATTAGATTATATATATATATATATATATATATATATAATATAATATATTATATAATATTATTTTATGCCGTGATACTATTTTACTTTTTTGATAAACTTTTTTTAAGTTTAATAGTTTTAGTTGAAAAATTTTAGGTAAAATATTTAATTAATATTATTATTATTATTTTATATTATATTTATATTTATTATTTTATATATTATTTATTATCTATATTACATTATTATTATTATAATAAAATTCAAATTATTGGACCGAAATTCTTAAAATCTATACCACTTATATATATATATTCTATATATTTATTATTATCATTTATATACATATTATATTTATAATTAATATATTATTACTATATATATATATATCTTATATTATATATATATATATTATATTATATAATCTATATATATTATTATAATAGTATATTATATAATCTTCTATTTTATATATACTTAAAAGAGAAATTAACCAATATGTCTACATTCGCACTTGAAGGCTTCTTTTGATCCAATAAAACGTATCTCTTTTGTTTTACTTTGAAGTCGCGAAGGCCTTCACAATTATGTCGTCTCATAACAATAGATATTTCGAACCACTCGATCATAGCCTAATTGAATCAAGCTTCTACAACGCTATTAATTATAGTTGTAAATCTGTTATAGTATAAATAAGAAAGAAATTTATATGCATTTTATATATTTATATACTCAATGTGTAAGATGAATAGATAATAATAGATATATAATAAGGTAATAATATCAATAATAAATGAATAACTAATAATAATAGATATTAATAATAATAATTGTAATCATAACAAAAATAATAATAATAATAACTAATACTAATAATACGTTTTTTATTGCTTCTATATATTTTAAATAAGAACAGTATGTCAAATAAATCTTTGATATTTGTATTATACATAATTATTATAGATTTTATATCATTTGTATATATAACTATATGATATAAATAAACATTAAATATATACTATATATATTTATAGTATATATATATTTACCATTTTTATATAATTAATATAAGGTAGTATAATATAATTTTTAAAGAAATTTTTAATTTTTTCTTAAATCATTTATTTATTTCATCTTATCTAAATTATTGCATAAACTTTTCGACAAAAATCATAAATGTACGTATTGCAATTCATAGAATAATTAAAAGTATTGTAAATAGAAACATTTTAATTTGAACAAGTATAAACAGTTTATCTCTAAGACATTTGATGGATAATTGGTTAAAGGGAGAGCTTAACTATTGAAATGTTTATTCCTTGAAAACGATTCCTTGACTATCTCGTATAAAAATATTTTTAATCTATTAATTATTTCTTTAAATTAGATAATTGTTGTTCTCTTTATATTTATTTCTTTAATTTAAATCTATTACAATTTTCTTTTATTTATTAATCTTTATTTTATTTATTTTGGCAACTAACATATTTTATCTAATACTTTACCATATGTCTTCCTAATCCAAACATTTCTCTGATAAAAGATTCTTGCCATATTATAACATTTTAGCAGTTACCGTTATGACTATGTTTGAGAATAAGCAGCGCGTTCTTCTTTTGGACCGTTCAATTCTCTAGGTTTGAAACTTTAAATCAATATACAATTATTTTATATTATTTTAATATCTATAATTAATATAATACAATAATAATAAATCAATAATAGTTAATAATTAATAATAACTAATAATATATATAGATTAATTAATAATACGAGTAAAATATAATTGTTAGATAAAGAACACCATATAAACCGTGAGTGGTTCATATTTTGAAATACTTTTATTATAACTTTTAAATTAGAACAGAGAGATAGGAGACAACAAAGTACAAATTTCAAAAACTTCTAAAACCATCATATATATATAAAATAAAAATTTTCAAACAAATCATCCTATAATATATTAATATATATTATACGGTATATATATTATATTATATATATATATATATAATATATTATCATATATTTATATATATAATATTATATATATATTGAATATTATATATAATATATATATATTAGTTATATATATATAGTACTTATGATGGAGCACACATTTAGGAGTACTCTTACCGATTTACTACTCCATAGTTCATAATTTGCTTTTTTCATGTAACATTGGGTATAATGTTTTTTTTTGTTCTTTTTTTTTTTTACAGATTTACTTACCACTTCCAGGGTCTGGTAAATTGGATAAATGTGATGAATGAATCTAAATAAAAAATACTGTTATTTAAGTAAATACTACTATATATAATTATATATATATATTTATATATATATATATATATATATATAATATATCATATATATTTTATACATATATTAGTTATGATTATAGTATATATATACTATAATACTAATATTTTATATATATATATTATATATAGTTATAATAATATATATATCCTCCAGTGGGTTATATTAGTATTCTTATATATTATATATATTATACTATTACTCTAGTATTCATACTATAATATATGTAATTGATTTATATTATACTATGATAATTTAACTATTATATTATACCTTGATTATATTTATATATTAGTATATATATATATATCATATAGTATATAGATACTATATATACTTATATATATATATATATTAGGTATCTAATATATACATGTATAGTATATATTATATTTTATATTTAGTATAATTTATATAAATAGAAGTTATATAATATATTATTATTTAGTATTATATTTATATATATATTATAATATTTATATTTATATTATATTATATATATATATATATATAGTAACTATCATATATAAATTATTTATATATTATTTATATTATTTATATTATATTATTATATATAGTATTATATATACTATACTATAATTATGAGATATCTGAGCTATAAGTATATATTAATATATATATATATATAATATATTATATATTATATTAATAAAATATTTATATATATAATATATATAATATCATATATCATTATAATATATATATAATTATTATAATGATATCTATATATATATATATAAGTATAATATATAATCATATATATATATTTATATATTTATATATTATATTATCATATTATTATATTATTTATATAATGATAGGGTTATTATATATATATATTACTATATATACTATATATATATATATATTATTATATATATTATTATATTCTAATATAATGATATATAATTATATATATACTATATATCTTATATAATATTTTATAGTATCTATATATCTATATATATATTATATATTATATATATATTATAATATATATATATATATATATTTATATTTATATTATATTCTTATATATAATATATATTATAATATATATTATATATATATATAATATGTTATATATATATATATATATATATAAAATGCTTGTAGATTACAAATAATGAAAGAAAATAAATGTCTGGAATTGATTCTCATATTATACATGAAAGTAGAAGAAGCAAAAAATTATGGTAAAATTGAAAAAAAAAATAACTAATTTAATTATTTTACGTAAGAAAAACGGATGATATAATATATTGCTTACATGTATATCTTGTATCTTTGTATCTACTATCTTTGCCCTTAAAAAGTTATAAACTCAAAATCATTCCAATATTGAAGCACCCCATTGGTGGTACTGTGAAAAATCCTACCAATTTCTTTTTATCACAAGTTTTCTATCCTTTCGTATCAGTGATCATGTATCACATAGGTGCACAGGATTCTATCTACTATGAATATTAAGAAATCTACGTCGAAGCCATTCTTCTTTTCTGCCCTTTAAGGGAGTGTATTGCCTGTACCCTAGCCAACCCTGGTTCAATTCTTCTTTCTATACTTAAATACTAAAATTTCTCCTCAGTATCTGCACGCTATTCCGAGGAAGGGTAACAATTTTTATCTTTCTATATTTCACTAGTATGAAATAATCGATAAAGGATTTTTGTTCAAAACTTTCGGTGTTTTGGTTCTATCTATATCTTGTGAACTTTTGAGAATCTCTATGCTTAAGAAAATACATTCATAATTTTTAAATTCCTTCTCATACATAAATTTATGAGTCTCTCTCCCTGCTGATTTGTCACCTTACTCATTTGGAATGCAATAGATTTCATTCATATCATATCATACGTCTATCCCTAGCTGCTCGGCAATTTAAAATCACCTCATTCCTAGATTCGCATTCTATGGTTTCTTTCGGCCTCGCTCTATCTTCTTACAATACTTCCCTCTCCATCTATTATTCCATGAAACCGTTTGCTTCCCCTGGACTGCCTCTCAGTTGTAAGGAGCAGTTATACCTGATACTACGAGCCGGTATTATTTTGGTCTCTTAGATTTTGAATGTACTTACTTGATCAACTCTTCTCGTCTGTTTGTGTCTACTAATCCTGTGTTTTTTGAAGGGTGTATTACCTTTGTCCCAACAAATTCAAAACCTCCACAATTCCATTCTTTATTCCCATGTCAACTCCCCTGTAATTCCAACTATCCATATCTTCCGCTTAAATCTGTGCAACTTTTCCGGTCTCCCTTTTCCACTGTCATATCCGACATCGGCCTTATCCTACATTCCATTTTTTTCGCGTAACTCTCTCATCATTTCCCTCTCAATCTCCTCCTCCTTCTTTTACGGTTACCACCATTATTTCTATGTTGTCAATCTTCGTAATCTTTTTAAAAGTGTAATTTTAATCGTTGTCCTTTCTTCATTTCCTAAGTCTTATCCCATGAGTTTTGCGTGTTCTTCCGAGCTGGTGTTTCTTGGTTTTGCAAGCATTTTATTCCTTCAGGCCAGTGGCTTGCTAGGCCTATCTCTACCCTAGCATTGCTTCCGTTTAGCCTAACAGGTTCTGTTTCTATATATGTGTCATAAGTAAAGGTTGCTAGTGTAAGGGTAGCCTTAAAGATTTTGAATCTATCCTAAATTCTATATTACTCACTGTCATTATGACATTCATTCATTTCTTTCCGAGCATTGGAATAGGCTTTCAATATACTTTTCCATATTCTGTGCATTTTCTTACAAATAAAATTTTTGTTCTCATACATTTTGTGGATACAGAAAGCCTAGTGTGTTGCCTTTTCATATACTGTATACAGGGCTTTTTGCTGGATAAAGTGTGTTTCAATGCCCTTTAGGCATTTTTAGGGTTGGGATTAAAAAAAAAAACGTTCGTTTTTTTTTAAAAAAACCAAATAGTTTTTAATATAGATTAAAAAAAAAATAAAAGACAAAGAATAATGATTTTTGCGGTTTTTTTTTGTGTTGTTTTTTTTATTAAATTACTTAATTTTTTTTTTATATATCAAGTCTTTTTTAGGGTATTGCTTAAAATATCCAGTAGAATATTAATATTAATTAGAGGTATACAAATATATCTAATGTACGGTTGTACGTACTTAAAAAAGTTTTTATTAGTGCCACTAGGTGCATATAATTAGAGAGGTTCATTTTAATATCTGATATTATTATTATTTATTACTTTATTATATATATATATATATATATTATAATATAATTAAAGTAATAATATATATCTATTATATATTATATATAACTATAAATAAATATATATATATATTTTATATAATAGTGTAAATTGGAGGTTGAGCTTATAGTTCTTTTTCGTCCCCAAGACTTTGGTTTAACGGTGCGTAACAAGCATCAGAAAACGAAAAGCAAGTAGAAGTATGACAATAAAGCTTCGAAAAGAAACCCATGCATTACCTTGCCTCCCTTGTTTCCATTAATTCGTAAGGACTCGTCGCAGTCAGAAAATCCACCCCTAGATATTTATGCTTCACGGGACTGCGAACGGACCTCAACTATGGTAATATCTGTCCAGTAATAAGAGGGTTCATCCCTTGTACCCAGGTTGCCACACACCATACCCTCCACAAAACTTCCTGCCATCTCTCTCTTATTATGTCACTTTATTTCTCTTTGCCTACAATTCTCTTTCACATTTCTCTCCTCAGACATTTTCGTTTACATCTGGACTCAATCTCCACCTTTCCTTCTATCTTGTCCATGACATGAACAGTAATTTCCGTCGACCAAAAGAATTAGCCCATCCTTTAACCTCATTGCTCTCGCTCTGTACGTAGTTTTAATTTGAGAGCGTCGTCACATACAGAAATCCACCCTACGAGCCATCAATTGGGAGCCGTGGTCGCGACGCTCTGAAATCCTCTCAAAACTATTCCGTTAAGATCGCTAATTGTAAGTTAATTGGTTCATCTCTCCCCGTGCTCGCAAGTATGGGTATCAACTCCACCATTGTCCTTTCCTCATCTCTTTATCTCACAAGAAAACCCCATCACGCATATGCTCTCTTCCTATGATGCAAACCTTTAATATTCTCGCCTCTGCCAAATCCTTACTTACTCATTTCTCTTCTTCATGACTATTCGTTGATCTCTGACTCTCAATTCATCTTTTTCTTCGCCTTCCTCCCGCAGCCTTTGGTCGCCATTTTCAACACACTTGCTCTACTTACTACAACAAATCTCTGCCTAATAAACTCCTACAAATATCCCATCCTCCATACCTAATCCACATGACCAACTATTCAACTACTTTCATTTATTCTTAGTCTTACCCTTTCTTCATCACCCAATCACCCACTCTCTCTCTATATGGTTCATATTCCAATTTCTAATTCAAATTCTTCCGATAAACTAGCATTGCCTCTAAATGTTCCCTGAGATAAGAATCACCAGTTGAACTTTAATTCTATACTTCTTTTTTCCAGACCATAGTCTCACTCGATAAGATTAGCCAGGGTAACAACATATCGTCATGTAAGACCTTATACGCCACTAAAGCTTAGTCCCCTTTTACATTCACCACGATTTAATTTGTCACTAGCCCCTTCTCATATCCATTCACAACTTTCTCTACTAAACTCTGCATATCCGTTCCCCTTCCAATCAACAATCCAATTGTCCCCAATCGTGCGAACTCTGGTTCCAGCTGCTCACCATCTGACAATAACTTACACTGAGGAACTGTCCTTCACTCACAAACCATTACTACCTTATCTATCTGTTTACTTTCAAACCCTCCTTTAATAAACACCTACCAAATCTTCTCTACCGCAATCCCTCTCAAATCTTCAGATTTCGCCACAACCAAGATGCATCCGCAGTACTAATGGTAGGGCGACCTCCATCTCATCTCCATCATCTAACAATCATTCCTCGTCCCACCACACCTTCAATTCTTTTCATAACCACAAGTCCATCATACGAATTGAATACACGAAGGTTAACATGACACCAACCCTGCCTACCTCCGCTATTAATCACTAAACCAGATCAACTTTCATGACACCATACTTATTTAACACACGCTCCACTATCGCCTTATCATACCTTTTTGATTGCATTCAGACAGCCTATCCAACACTATATACACTACACCTGCCATATCGACCTTCTTTAACCCTATCATATCCCCTTGTTGCATATGATCCATAAAACCTAAAATACTATTTATTTCTCCTCTTTTCATTTTCTCTTATCCATTTGCATTCAATTACAAGATGTAGTCCACACATCCTCTCACTACCTCCTAAACCGCACCTTTGTTCTTCACCCAATAGCTCTTCAGTCACCTTGGCGCACTCTTCGACTCAAAACACCAAGCATATAGTTCTTCCTACAACCTCTAAATCTAATAACCTAATAATTTCTACAGTCCCTTTATCCCTTACCTTATATAAAAGGTACTCAATTCCTGCTCTCCCTCCATCCTCGAAACTATATCCACTCCATAGAACGCTTCTACTATAACTTCAAGATCCAAATCAATTACCATCTTGCCCTCCGTTCGTTGATCATTTTCACCATGTAATTTTCATCTAATAGTCTGCAATTTGACCTATTCCTTCCAACTCTCTCACTCTAATCCCATTTCCCCTCTTTCGCTAAACTTCTCTATTCTAACTTGTATTCCCCCATTCATCCTCCTTCCAAACGTTCAATTTAACCTCTTCTTTTTTTCTTACGTATTCATCTATTAGCATTCCTTTCTTTTCTCCCTATTCATAACTCCAAGCCTTCTTTCTTTTTGAAAACTTCAATCATTTGCTTTTAGTACATATCAACACGCGTCTTTTTTACTTTTAACCGCTTGCAATCACTCTTATTCACAATAATCAGACATTCTTTACTTTCTACTTTAGCAACACCCACATACTTCTTTTGCATCTGCTAACCAATTGCTTCCTTCATTTGCCCCCAATTGATGATTCAGGATGGCAAGTTCGTTACGAATCACCTGATGACCGTGCGCACGATTTATACATACTTATCCTTATTACTGTTTCACGTAGCAACTTCTCACTCTTAATTTTACGACAAGCTTCCCGTGGTGCCGTATCACCGTTCCCCTCGAGCCCAGTCCCCGCTAACTTAATTACATGAGATACAACATTAATGGATCCGACTAAACCATTCCTAAACCCTTAAGCTGATTTAACATCCAATACATAATTCAACATCTCCTTCTTCACCAACACGAAAATCAATCATCACTTTTCACTTCGATACCATCTTTACCTACACCAACACTAGTATAACTTATGTGTTTGCTTGCCTTTGGGGAATTTTAAGACTTTTCAAACATGCGCACACTTTATTGATTCCGCTTCATCCATTCTCATTTTTATCCTGGTTATTCCCAAATACCACATGTTATATATCCATCCTTTTCTTGATCATACTAATATTACTATATATATAATACGAATATATAGTAATATATATATATAATATTATATATATTAATTATATCTTAAATATATATATACTATAGTATATATAACTAAATATATAATATATATTATATATCATATATATAATCTTATAATATATATATCTATATAATTATATTATATAATATATATATACTATAATATATATATAATATTATATAAATTTATATATATTTAATATATATCGATATATATATAAATATAAAATATAATATACATCTGTAATATAAAGACCGTATTAATAGTCAATTATTTAGGCCTATGAACTGAGGTATTGGTACTACTTGTATAAGATTTAAAACATCTTCTAATATACATAAAAAGAGGCAATTTAAAAAACAAAAAAACAAAAAAAAACATTTTTTTTTAAAAAAAACGTGTTTTTTTTCCAAAAAAATACAAATGAAAAAAAAACGTTTTTTTCACAACCCTAGGCATTTTAATTAGATAATTTCTCCTTTACTCTTTGCTTTCGAATGTTTAGTTTCCTTTCAAAGTATTTCATTTGGATAGCTAATGATTGAGCAACACTTGAATACTTTCATGTCAATATAGTAGTGTTCTCAAGGTTCTATCCACACTATCTTCTCTCAATTTCTGTATTTCACAAACAATTATCTCGGTTGCCACTACAATACAGTCACGTCAAACGTCTATGAAATCGATTCTGTTGAAATCTAGTTATTAACTTGCTCCATAGTATTCCCACTCTTTCTTGACTTTCTGATTATATTGTTAAGGTTTCTTGTTTGAACAACGTCAACCTCGCGAAACTCTACTCTTTCTGAAAATGTAGCTGCCTCACGTCTCACTCAAAAACAAAAGCAGAATAGAAAAATTTCCTTCAACATTTCTGTTGTTTCTCCTATAGACTATATAAATATTCTCCTTTTGAACATAAAGTAAAAATATACTTTAAAAACTTCAAACCTCTTCTGCTACTAATGAGATGTTCACTATAGATGTCGAATTTTTTTCCCCAAGTTGAGGAACTGTTCACCTTACTTAAAAATTTACCAGTTTAGTTTATCTTTTTTTTTTTGTACAGGTTCTAATCTAAAGCTAAAAGATTTTTCAGCAGCCCCATAATCTTTGATACCAGGACGCTTTACCCACTTTACCTTCAATACATGACGTTGGTACTCTTATTCTCTTCTATTGGTACTACAAACGACGGAAGCTTATGGGAGCTATCAAATTACATTTCTTTACTTTCAGCTGCGAAGTTAATAATAATAATAATAATAATAATAATAATAATAATAATAATAATAATAATAATAATAATTAAATATATAATAATAATAATATAATAATAATAATAATAATAATAATAATTCAATAACTAATACAATACTTATAAACAAATAACTAATAACATAATAAATATAATAAATAATAATAATAATAATAATAATAATAATAATAATAATAATAATAAATTATAATAATTTCATTAACTATTTCATTACTATTATTATAATATAATAAAAATTATAATAATTTCAAATTTCAAAAAACTTTTATTTAAGAAATAATCAATTTACATTATTAAATTTAACATAGTTATAATATATAATAATTATTAAGATAGAAATAATAATAATAATAAAATAATAATAATAATAATAATAATAATACTATTATTTAAAATTATTTAATAATACCAAATCGTACATTTTAAATTTTTGTGGAAAAGTTCCTTTAACTAATTTAGTATTAAGCAAAAAATAATCTCTCAATTTAAAAAAAAAAAGAAAAAGAAAATATTTTTCTCGAAAAAGCATTCACTGAAATTTCGAGACGAAATTTTTAATTTTATTTTTCAAAGACTGGGATATTTAAAGAGAATTCAGAGAATTCAATTTCGTGGAAAGACCTTGAATGAGAGAATGAATACAAGCGCTTGAGTAATCAGGAATCTTGGCAAATAAATAAATAAATAAATTATGGAATAAATAAATATATTATATTTATTTATTTATTTATCTATTTATTTATTTATTTATTTATTTATTTATTTATTTGCCAAGATTTTATTTTTTTTTTGGCAACTTTCGTTCTATAAATAATTTATAGGTAATTGTAAAGTTTAGGTCAATAGCCTGGCATTTATGTCAAATTATGAACTTGAAATGTATTTGTTATTGAAAAGACAAAATAGATTAGTGGAAATGTAAATTTAGCAAATTTACATTTAGTTAAAGTATTATAAATCCATTTGTAAAATCCTCAAACTAGGAATTCTTCGCTAATCAAGCCTACGTTTTATAGAAAAATAGTCAGAAGAAAATATCGGAAAATAAATCGATATTATTAGAAGCACATTTTAGCAAGTTTTAAATTGATCTGAAGTAACATTTCATTATTATTTTATTTTTTTAATTTTAGAATTTTTTAATAGTAATTCATGTTGACGATCAAGTAAATCTGTGTATACTTAACAAATCTTATCATAACCTAAACTAGCAGGAACGTAAACCTAGACCTAACGTATATGGATGGACGATGCCCTAAAATTAGACCTAACCTAGATGAATTTGCTTTACCGTAAACCGAACCCTAAACCTAAACGAGATGGAATAACGGTCCCAATAATATACAGTATATATAATATATATATATATATATATATATATATTATATATATAATAATATATATATATATATATATATATATATATATATATATATATATATATATATATATATATATAATATATATATATATATATTATTTATATATATATACTATAATATATATAATAATATTAAAAAAACTGAAATTTGCCATCATTGTACATCTTTTTCCAATTTTATACGTATACCAAAATTATGAGAGAAAAAAACTATATTTACATTTGGCACCACTCCACATTGTACAAGACGTTTAGCAACTTTCAAACTATCGATTTTAGTATAGATATATATTTTCGATATCTTTCATACCCACTTCCCCACCAAGGCATCGACACATCTCGGGATGGACGATAGTTTCGTGAGGTTTATAATGTTTTTTTAATACTTGAACTGCATTTTAAATTAGTCACTCCATTTTGTGTCTTCAATAACAAAGGGTTGGCACGAAAAAAAATCAAATGATTTAAATCAACTGATTTTTTTACGTGATTTTTTTAGATTTTTTTAGACAAATTTTTTTTTCTAAATTAATAATCACTCCTAGTTATCACTTGATTAATAATTATATTTCATCTACATAATTAGTAAATTCATCAATGTAGTTTCAAATCATTTTTAATAAAGAAATAAATAAAATTAGTATACTCAGATATTATATAATATATATATATATATATAGCTAATTAAAACTTAAATAATGAATTTATATTTGCTATAACTTTATTATTAATTGGTAATAATTATGATTATTTACTAATTTTATAAAATAATATTAAAAAAAGCAATTTTGTGAAAGAAAATAATTTTTTAAAATCAAAAAAAGTAGTAGGGGATACTATTGGACCCCCGCCTGACCTTGACCGACCTTGACTGACCTTGACACTTTTTGGCCTTGACCTTTTGGGCAAGCCAATTTTTTGCCTTGTAATTTTTGGCCTTGACCTTTTTTGGCCTCGACCCTTTTTGGCCTTGACCTTTTTTAGGCCCTTGACCTTTTTTGGCCTTGACCTTTCTTGACGCGCCCCTTCGAAGAAGGGGCTTGCTAGACGGTTCGCCTCCGTCGTACGTAATTGCCCCCTATTTAACGCCCCCTTTGGTCTTCGCCATTCATTGGGTCATTTTTGTCCCCACGGTAATTTTTTGGCCTTGACCTTCTTGAACGCCCTTCGAAGAAGCGGCTAGCTAGACGGAGGGCGAAGCTCCGTCCGTAAGTATATTGCTCTATTTTAACGCGCCCCCTGTGGTCTTCCAGTCATGGGTCATTTTTTTGTCCCCACGGTAATTTTTGGCGCTTGTAATTTTTTTGCTCACCCTTTATGGTGTTAGCCCTTTTTTGATGTCTTTACCTTTTTTGTCCTTGACCTTTTCTCCAATGCTGCAAGATACCATGGGTCAATTTTTGGGCCCACGCTAATTTTTGTGGTCTTGACCTTGTTTAACCTTGATATTTCGGCCTTGATACCGTATCAAGGCTGAAATTGAACCATTCTTAAGGTGAGTGAAGGGATTAGTAAGGATTATCTTGAGCTCATCCATGTACCTGCCACCTTGCCTTTGGTTGGTATCTGTGCTAACATGAAGGTCATGTAGGTATCTGACCTGTTTGGATCTGTCCTAACTTATTTCCATCTGCGCATACGCACACACACACACACGACACACAACACACACACACACACAACAACACACACACACACCACACACAAACACACACACACACACACTTAACACTTAATACACCACATTCACTATGACCTATACACACATTCATATGACACTTAAACAATTTACCCATAGACACTTTACAATTTACACTTATACCACGTACAACAACACTACCAACCCTTTGGTCTTCCCTGGGTCAATTTTGGCCCATCCCTAATTTTTTTGCCCTCCCTAATTTTTTCGGCAACCCTAATTTTTTTCGGCCAACCCTTTGGTCTTCCCAATGGAAAATTTTGAGAACCACTGCATGACCGGGTGGCAGGCCAAATTTTTTCGGTCAACTCTTTTGTATTCAGGTACAATTTTTGGCATTGTAACTTTTTTGACCTTGTAGCTTTTTTTGATGGCTTTGATGGTTCCAAATCACCCACCGTAAGTATCTAGGGATGTTCTTATTAGTGTTCTATGATTATTCTATGATTGCCAGGTGAGTGCCGTGAGTGCCAAGTGAATGCCAATGAGTGCCAATGAGTGCTCAATGAGTGCAAAGTGAGTGCCACATAGTGCCAAGTGAGTGCCACAATAGTGCCAACTGATGGCCGAAAACTTTTTTAAAGGCTTTCTAGCCTACCGGCCCTGAGCCTAGAATAGCTAATATGGTCGTCCTACCCCTAGGTTATGGTATGAGGAATCGATTGGTGTATATAACAAGTTGCTAGAATGCTTCCTACTATGAGTTAGTCCTTTTCTAACACTTATAGCACGACAGAATATATATCTAAAGAGCTTACACATTTGAGACAGTGACCGCAAACGTTTCCGAGTCCGCGTCCGCGTCCGCGTCCGCAGGTGAACCCCTGTCGCGTCGAAGCCGGTTGCGCCCGAAGGCAACGCGCTATTACCATCGGCGCGAAACGAAAAATATGATATCAAAGTAAACATTCCAAAGAATTTCTTTTCAAATTATACTATGAGTCATTCATTTTTACTACAATTGTACGAAATTTATTAAACATATACTTTACATACTTAAAGCAGTAAATCAGGTAATCAAACTAGAGGTTTTACCTAACACCAAAGGGATTAGTATGCTTTTGTTTTTACCTGGTTTTACTGCTTTAACTCATATGCTTTACTGCTTTAACTCAATAATATTTATTAACATTACAAACTTAAAGCATAAATCAGTAAATCAATAGAGGTGTTACCCTGCAACAAAGGGCTTAGTATGCTTTTGTGTTACTGTTTTAACTGCTATAAAATCATATGCATTAATGCCTTAACTCATATATTTATTAACATTACATAACTTATAAAGCAGTAAATAGTAAATCAATAGAGGGTTTACCTAACACAAAGGGATTAGTAATGCTTTTGTTTACTGTTTTATTACCTTCAAATTATATCTACTGCTTTAACTCATATATTTATTAACATTATGTTTTCTTTTATATTTTTTATTTTATTATTTTTATTATTGTTATTTTTATTTTGTTTTAATACTTTTTATTTATTATTATTTTTATTATTATTTTTTTTTTATTTTTTATTGTAAAAATTTGTTAATGAAAGAAAAAACACTGCAGTGTCGTGTTTTTATATAAACATTTTAATTTTAATAAAATTGTACGAATTTTATTAAAAACTCTTTTTAATATATACCGAGTTTTAGGGGTAGTAAAATCGCATTTTTCATTTTAAAGCATTTTTATTACATAATTAGAAACTATAAAAATCATTGTACATACAATTTTTAGCATCAAATATATTTTACAAGTTTATTAAAACATACATTATTTAAAAAGCACATAATGAAATAAATACAATAGACTCCACATAAATTAGAATATAAGGGTTGAACAGGGTAAGACATAGTTTTTACACAGCTTACATTATTATATTTTAAAAATAAGGTGATATAATGATTATTCAATATAAATTTTAAGTTCAAAGAATCAATTATGTGAACAGCATCGTTTTTTGCTCTATAAACGGAGATCCAATGTCCTGTTGAGGTGATGTGACGAGGCAATGTGTATTGAATATTGAAGCAGGTATCGCTTCTCCAACTTTACAGAGTTTATTTTGTTAATAGCGAACACGCCTAAAAAGCGATGTTCATTTTTAAAACACCGAGTTTTAATTTCCTCTTCATTCATCTTTAATAATTCCAAAGTCGTTGCGTACTCTGTCCAATTTCAATGAGTTGATGATGCTCAAGATAGACCACTACAGTGATGGGTGATTGTAAACTCGATCCAAAAGAGAGACTTAGTCCTAAGGTTCCCCTTTCTCAAAATGTTTAAATGATAGGCGTTACAAGCTGAAAAGTCTGCAGTAAGATCATAGGCATATATTACTATTCTTTGCGTATTCTTCAAGATTTAAACCTGTCCCGCTATCATTACATGATACAGTATTGGCTATTAAGTCGTAAAAAGGCCGCGTACAGAGAGATAGGTCTCCGTTGTATAACATTTCATAATCACGTCCGTGAGGCAGTCCATTCACATGTAAACTGATACCCCTGAGTCCGAAAGGTGTGAATTTATAGGGTGACTTTTTATAATTCCCGGAGTAAGGCGTCATGTTCCACAATCCCTATAATTACTTTCTGTGGTAAATTTCCGTTCACAATGTTAGGGATATTGATACTCGATAATCCTTGAGTAAAATTAAATATCTTGGTTTCAACTCTCTTTAATAGGGTACTTTGCTGTAGTATTCAAAGCGAATTTTCAATTTCCAAATGCCGCTGTGGTGATAATTTCACTTTCTGACATAGAGATAAGCTTCCAACAGTTTGAAACCGGTTCTGGACATACAGCTGTAGCAGTAGGTTTACTTTTTATTTAAGAGCAAATTTAGGATTTGACCGTAATAAAATGATTCTAGTAATCTACGGATGGAGAATGATTTCTGAGAGAAGATATCGCCAATTTTAAACGACCGTAAAATTCATAAGTATTTTTTATGACTCTTTTAGCTGCTTTTATCTATATTGCAAGATCATCTTTGAAAACTATAAAAACCACAGAATTGGAGATGAGAAAGTGTGTTTAGCGTAAGTCTGAATAATTTAACAAAAATGTTCTATATAGCTTCTAATAAGGATAATTAGCCGCTGACGCAACCTAGTGAAGTTCCGTTAAGAAGACTTCAACCTGGGTGAAACATGTATACAAGGAAAATTTGATTCTGTATATACTATATGGTCATCCCCCGAAGGAAGATATGTACCATCAGGTTTTGTCAAATTCGTTTTTACATATAAACACATTAGAGGGATCTAGGTACTGATCAGAAGTGCCTGGAATATTTAACTCTAGAGGAACATCTGTATTGGTAATTGAAAATGTATAGGAATTAATACTGAATAAAGTTGGAGTCGCTTACGCTAATCTGTGTTGGGTTCATGGAGAAGAGAACCAATTCACTCTTACAACAATACAGGGACAAGAAGGATGAAGGAAATGCATCTTGTATGCGTGAGTTCTGGTCCGTATAATGAACATTTTCATGAAAAACCTTACTTATATACCACACCTCGTGTAAAAGTTATCAGTTAGTAATTAAATACCAAATACATCAATACATTTTTTCTTTAGAGTTTTTTTCTGCTTAGGCTTTTTCTTTATGACAATCTTCTTGATCCCTCGACCTTGACCTGACATTTTACGTCTTATTTTACGCTTAACATCGTCCAACATCTCATCTGAAACATCGGCAATACGTCTTTTTAATGCTGTAAGAGGATTATTTCCTGCAGCAATATCTTGAATAGTATGCAAACCTGTTCTTACAGCTTTTTTACCTATATATTCCCCACCTCTCCTGAGTAGAGGCCTTGCACTTCTCCATAGCTTGGCAAAAAAATCCACCAAGGCCATACCCCCTCTGCATTTTTGATCCTCCTGAATACAACTTTTCTTCGTCCATTTTACAGAGTATCTTTTCTAATACTATCTTTACATTTCAGATAGTAGGTTAAGGAATGAAAAAAAAACATCTCAACTTAATCTCATTATATATATCAATTTTGATGTAATTACTGCATCTGTTTCTTTCTAATATGAACCTTGCATAACAACGCGCCGTAAGTAAAGGGGAAGGGATTTCCTTCTACATCTTTTATATGCACGCGTACAGAGTCAAAATTTGATCTATTCAGAGGTAGATAATGAACATTAGGGAATGTTATAACTTTACTCTCTTTGGGAAAATATACTACTCTTAATAAGCTAAGGAGCTTGTAATACCTGACATATTGATGATCAATTATATTTGTATATACATAAGCCATACCTGGATGATTGAGCATCTCGGATGGGGTACATGTATAATTCAGTACTATAGTTTCAACACCATTCTAAACACTTCTGTACACTGCCATCCAGAATAGATTGTGAGGAAAATTTTCTATGTCCGTATTTAATACATTTCACATAATCCTGCTTCGTATACCTCTCTTTCAAGTTGTATAGGATTCATTAACACAGTTGTTAAAATCCGAAAGTTTTATTTCAGGATGTAAATCCAAAGAGGCTGAAGAACGGGAGAGTTAAATAAAAGTGATCTACAATCTCCATGATTACGATGAATACTGATTAATGATTTCCTTAATTTCACTTGCCTTTTTATATATATACGGAGTATAACTTAGCAGGGTATCCCCTCCATTTCACAAGTACTGCTTATTTTTTTCCTTTACCACCTTTCGTAGCTAATATTTTTTCTAATTTTAATATCGTGAGTTTCAGCGATTAAAAAATCGTGACTTTTTGTATGTTCTTGTTTATAGAACCCTCCCTTGTTATCTTTTCACGCATCTTAAATCCTCCAGGTAATACTACCTTTAACCTATCACGACCGGAATGGGCGGATATTGGGCACTTTAAAAACTTCCGTAGACCATTCCGGATTCATATCCTTTTCTAAACCTTTCTTCTGTTTCGAGATACTCCTTACATAGTCATTACCTTTTATTCTGATTATCGTTTTATTTGTTTTCTTTTTATGCAAATGTGTTCTAGGGCCTCTAAGTTTTTTGACATTTCCCTAAAGGTGTTGTCTTTTAGTTCTTATGGTAAGAACCTGTTATAAGAATAAGCTTAGATCGTTCAGTAATAATCAATATAATTTAAAAGTATTCATTGTTAGTAAAATAACCTATGCATGCGCTCTTAATAGTACGCTGGATCTTTCAACTATAGCCGCTTTGTATTACGGAAAATGTAAATTGTAAATAAGCTATACCATACTCCAGAGCAACTCCGGAAACTCTCGACCCTTGAATTTCCATTCCTGAATCGGTTCCAGATTATGATTTAGGTGGTTCGCCTGTTTTAACTGTACATTCAAATATGCATGCTGCAATGTAGCGGATCTTTTATCTTTTAAGGGTTTCACCACAAGTATCTAGAGTATACGTCAATGGTAAAAAAGTATGTATTGAAATCCTTCATTATAAGAACTATATTTAATCATTTCCGATAAATCTAAATTGCAAAGCAGCTACGAGCTGCGGCAAATCTGGTCTTGGGGTAGGACTTTTTTTTTTACAGTTGTGTTGACTAAAAACAGAATGTCTCACAAACTTTGCTTTTTAACTCTTTTCTCTCAAATTTAGGATACCTTAAAGAACCTATGTGAAACCCCCAAAACTTATTTGGTTCCCTCCGATTGAAAGTAATACTTATCAACTACCTTCCTTTTCCTCCATGTTGGCTACTGGGCCCATGTAATACGCTATATATATATACTTATATATATATATATTATATATGACGTTAATAGTATATAGTATATATATATATATATATATATATTTATATATATATATATATATATATTTATAGTATATGTACCAAAATGTGCTATAAAGCTAAACCAACTACAATACTTCCAGAATGGGCAATGAGCATATACATACAGGCATTACAACTAAATAAATATATGATAATACATAATTACGATTTTAATCTCAAATAGGTTTTATTATAAGGTGTTTTTCTTATTCTTACCTCTGGTAACACGTTTAAATTTATCTGAAGCGTAAGATGCCTGAGGGACTTGAGTCAGGTCTTGGCGTAATGGGGATATTATTCAAGTCTGCTAATCGTTGTGTATTTAAGATTAAAGTTCTGGGAAAATTAATAGTCTGAAGTTCTTGTTTGATCTCATTCCATCCTTTTACAGGACCTTTTCTTCCAGTTACGTGAGAGATAGCTATCAAATCCACAATATTTTGAACCTTTAACTATTCATCATCAATTACGATCTGCCCTGCTTTTTCAAAAATAATTGTTCTTTTAAAATATTATATAAAGCTATTCCTGATTTTCGCACTCTAAAAGGTAAGCTCTCCTCTAGGATATTTTTTTAAATTTTCTTCTTTTTTACTTCAAGTTTACTTCATTAGGTAATATCTTACCATTATCGGGTAAGCGGTTTACGTAGTGGGGATGTAGATGCAAGTCTTTAAGATCTATCAATTTTTTTTGTATGGCATCTTGGGATAAGATGCGTTTCTCATGGATGTCAATGTCCTGAATTTAATATCCTGTACACTTCTTTCTCGTATTTGGTTATCTGTTCAACTTTTAGGATCATATAAGCTGGGAGGTAGAGGCTGCTGAAAAGATAAATGATTCGTTTCACATATAAGGATTCTGGTGGTGCAACTGTTGTTGTTGAAGTGAAAGAGGTTGTAATGCAATGCATTGGGGGGTAATATCTGCATATATTGGGGTTGTGAATGATGAAACTGTGACTGGGGATTTTGCACAGTGCGTGGTAATAGCTGTTCATATACAGGTTGTGAATGCTGAATCTGAGGAACTGAATTCTGTACAGATGCTGTATTATTATACTTCATTTTCTCATACTCATATATGGAAGTACAGCAACCTTCTTCATCACGGGGACAACCACTTAGTTATCAGTGGAGCTATAACGGAGAAGAGTAATGGAAGGAATGCCCCTCCGCCTCTCTGTAGTAACTTCTTTTTATTTTTTCAGAATTTTTTATGTTAAGGGAGAGTTTTTTAATGAATGCTTCTATAACGAACGTAGCTTTTTACCTTCTGAGTCTGTTTAAAGAACTTTCCTTTTATATAGATTTAAACAGAACCTTACATACCAACTGTAATGAATTTCTTCATCCTCGCTAATTAGTTTACGTTTTTCCAGATGGTTTCATCTTTTTAATTTTTTTATAAGAGGTAAATACTTTGCAGTTATAGAGCATTCATTATTCAGGTATGTATGCAGTTTCTATCTCATAGGGTAGAATGTTGGTGCGGAGTAACCTCTGTACGTGTTTTTTGGATGAAGTTTCACCATCAAATAACCGGTGGATCGAAAGTAACCTTTTATATACTTTTAAGAACTCTTTCCTTTGAAGGGGAAACATTTGAGTTGGCAATACATTAATTTGACTCAATGTCTCCTTCTCTGCCAACAACAGTAAATACTGAGTGTTTAAAGAAACACTTCGCATATGCTTTGGCCTTTTGATGAAAATATTCTGTGTTATGAAAAACACCGAGAATTTTTTAGATGGTGAGAATAACTGGTGAACCGCTTCTGCTATTTTCCAATTTCAACTTGTGCCATTAAAATCATCTATACAATAAATTTTTAATGGCCATGGTAATATTATCCAAACGATCTAAATATCGTATACGCCTTCATGAAATTGAATCACAATCTTTATATTCTTTAAATTTTCCTGATAAACATTATAACCACCATATTAATTTTTACAGGGGTTTTGGCTCAAAAATCTCCTTTCCTTAAATATTTATATAATCAGAAAGGTTTTAACCACAGCTGTCGGCCCAGCTACAAGGAACAAATGGTTAAGGCCGAAAATAAACTTCGAACGTAAATT
>JABUQX010034940.1:0-5000 GCA_015478945.1 Trachelipus rathkii
TATATCAGTGGCGGCTCGTGGTCAAAATTCTTGAGTAGGTAAATCAATATATATATATATATATATATATATATATATATATATATATACATATATTATATATATATATATATATATATATATATATATATATATATATAAATATATATTATATATATATATATATATATATATATATATATATATATATATATATATATATATATATATATATATATATATATATATATATATATATATATATATATATAGTTGTTTTTGTATTTATATGTATAAATGAAAATGTCTGAATGTGTGAATATGTATATATATATATATATATATATATATATATATATATATATATATATATATATATATATATATATATATATATATATATATATATATTTATATATATATATATATATATATGTATATATATATATTATATTATTATATATATATATATATACATATTATATATATATATATTATATATATATATATATTATATATATATATAGATATATATATATATATATATATATATATATATTATTATTATATATATATAAATTTATATATTTATATATTATATATATTATATATTTTGTATATATATATATATTATATATATATATATATATATATATATATATATATATATATATATATATATATATTATATATATATATATATATATTTATATATATATATATATATATATATTATATATATATATATATATATATATATATATATATATATATATATATATATATTATATATATATATATATATATATATATATATATATACATATATATATATATATATATATACATATATATATTTATATAGCATATATATATATATATATATATGTATATATATATAGACATATATATATATACATATATATTATTCTATGTGTTAATAACATCATTGGCATTAAGTCTTTAAACATATTTAGGCGTATATATTTTTGGATGATATTTTATGTCTGATATAAATTATTATTATTATATGTTTATATAGCATATTATATTTTTATATATATATATATATGTATATTATATTATTATATATATATATATATATATATATATATATATATATATGTATATATTATTATTATATATATATATATATATTATATATATTATATATATTATATATATATAAAGAGCATATATATATATATATATATATATATATATATGTATATATATATATATATATATATATATATATATATATATATATATATATATATATATATATATATATATATATATATATATATATATATATATATATATATATATATATATATATTGTTATGGCTGAGATATTAACGAACCAACGAGGAAAAGATGACGAGGTGACCAGAATATTTGAAAAGGTTTGTTTTGAGACCGGATTGCCAAGGTGTAGTAAGGAAGAGTACGCGAAGGAAAAGGTCCCAGATTGAGTTATACTAAAATTTACTATATTGAGACCGGATTGCCAAGGTGTAAGAAGCGAAGGAAAAAGTCCCAGATTGGGGACTCATGCGGGGGCAACGCTAAGTTCGAGCACGTAAAGATTTTAAGTGTGATTAGAGACTGTATTTTGGATCACCCTGTCGATCAGTTCAGGTTTAACACTAAACTGCAAGGTAGAAAGCTATCCTCCCTCATGATGAAACTGTGTTGTCAATAACATTAAGAATGCATACGTGGTTTTGTGATATGCTGAATTATGGAAACTACGATGTATATAACTGGTTTGCAAGGTTTTTGGATCACGCACAGTGCAGGATTAAAAGGAGAGTAGTATTTGACTCTTGAAACCAAGGTGTAATTGCCGGACGGACAGGTATGGTAGAACTATAAGATGGTTAAAGAGAAACTTCCTCCGGTTTTAAATTATTGTAGGGTTGGTAACTCGTGGGTACGAGTTATCCTGGTCTGTTATTATTTTGCAACATTTTAATCAAGCAGGTTACGTGACAAGTTGGGGCAATTAACACGTGTATATTTTCAAGGTTTATGTTTGTAAAATGTGTTTTCAAGGTTTATGTGTTTATATTTTCAAGATTTAGGTTTGAAAAATGTCGTACTCATTGAGCGTGAGTACGTGATAACCTGGTTTATTTTTGTTCAAGATTTGAAATATGTATTTGTTTTGTCCCGGTTTTCATGTGATTTAGCTTTATGAAATTTAATTATTGATATGGAGATTGACAAGCTGTATGTTAAAATTATATTATAAAGTCTTTTTACTAATGGTGTTTACAGTCAAGAAAGGAAATTGTCATGTATGAATTATAAATTACGAAAATCTTTATTATTCATTATACCTCCGCGTTGAACAGCAGACAATAATAAGAAAGAAAGTAACATGGTTTATATATATATATATATATATATATATATATATATATATATATATATATATATATATATATATATATATATATATATATATATATATATATATATATATGCCTACAATACGAAAAAAATTTAATTTTTAATGAAACTTAAATCGAATACGAATTCAATATCCCCGTATTTATAAAACTAAGAGCTCAATTTTATTAAAAGCGCACAAAATCAGTAATAAATTAATATTTAATAACTAATATGAAAAGCTTATTATTACTAACTCCAACTCCACACAGAAACATTCTCATTAATAACATGAAAATAAAACTACTGGTCTGCCGAGGCAAATTAGCTACTAGCCTAGAAGGAGTCTGACTCAAGCGAGTATGGCGACTCTGGTCGGAAGAATGAGTCAATGATTCTATATGAAATTATGAATTAAATAAGTCGGTATAAGAGATGATCAAGTTAGCATAAAATTAATTAATTAGTTAATTATTATTATTATATTATTAATAATATTATTATTATTATTTCTTGCTAATGTAATTTAAATTGGGATTCTTAAAAAAAAAAAAGACTGCTAATTGAGTCGGTCGGCAAATACGAACTTGCCTTGCCATATAGGAAAAGGAACTATTTTTTTGACTCAGAGAAATAACAATTGCCACCAATCGCTAATATTAAAAAAGGGAATCGAGTAGAAATTTAAGTCGGCGGCTTATCAGTGAGCCTTCGAACGAAATCATATATATATATATATATATATATATATATATATATATATATATATATATATATATATATATATATATATATATATATATATATATATATATATATATATATATATATATATATATATAGATAAAATAACTCCTTGAGTGATTCTTCACTTACCAGGATTAGATCCCGGGCCCTCGCGAATCGGTATGCCAAGCGTGTTACCACTCGACCACGACAAGCTAAAAAGATACGCGACTTAAACCTATGAAAGAGTGCTCTATTCAATAGGAATAAGGACCGCCTATGGCAGGATACATATATATATATATATATATATATATATATATATATATATATATATATATATATATATATATAGTCTATATATATATATATATATATATATATATATATATATAAATACATGCATATATATATGTACATATATGTATGTATGTATGTATGTATGTATGTATATATGTATATATGTATATATGTATATATGTATATATGTATATATGTATATATGTATATATGTATATATGTATATATGTATATATGTATGTATGTATGTATGTAAGAATATATAATTTTATTTATTTGAATGTTTATATATATATATATATATATATATATATATATATATATATATATATATATATATATATATATATATATATATATATATATATATATATATATATATGTATATGTATATAAATATATATATATATATATATATATATATATATATATATATATATATATATATATATATATATATATATATATATATATATATATATATATATATATATATATATATATATATATATATATATATATATATATATATATATATATATATATATTATTATTATTATTATTATATATATATACAGTTTTTTTTATATATATATATATATATATATATATATATATATATATATATATATATATATATATATATATATATATATATATATATATATATATATATGTAAATATATATATATGTAAATATATATATATATATATATATATATATATATATATATATATATATATATATATATATATATATTATATATATATATATATATATATATATATATATATATATATATATATATATATATATATATATATATATATATATAAATATACATATATATATAAACATATATATATATATTGTATATACATATATATATATATATATATATATTATTAGTATTAGTTATTATTATTATTATTATTATTATTATTATTATATTATATACATATTATTATATTATTATATTCTGGTAATACAAGTACAGATATTATATTATTATTATTATTATTATTATTATTATATATATATTATATTATATTTTTATACATATATATATATATTACTCTCTCTCATTATTATAGATATATATATATATATATATATATATATATATATATATATATATATATATATATATATATATATATATATATATATATATATATATATATATATATATATATATATATATATATATATATATATATATATATATATATTTTATTTTTTTATTTTGCTGCACTTTTTCTCGCCCTCACCCACCTCCTCCACCCCACTCTATCTCTCGCCAACACCCTACCCTCTTCCTCCCTCATCCCTCCCTCCTCCAGCATCTCCTTTATTCCATCCATCCACCTCCTTCTTGGTCTCCCCCTTCCTCTCCTTCCTATCCCCTCCGCCTCCCAAACTCTCCTAACCACTCTCTGTTCCTCCATTCTCACTAGATGCCCATACCATCTTAACATTCCCTTCTCCGCTCTTCCCACCAACCCATTCCTCCAATCACATCTCTCCCTCACCACCCTATTCCTAATCCTCTCCCTTCTGCTAACCCCACAAACCGCTCTCAACCCCTTCATCT
>JABUQX010034940.1:10000-12500 GCA_015478945.1 Trachelipus rathkii
GAAGCTTTTGTTTTTAATTGCCTTATTTAAAAATAGATTTATTGCTAAAATGGAAGGGATCACTTGGGCGACTGTTACTTCACGTTTAATGCTTGTTTTAGTGATGTCAAATGGCTCAAGTAAATGGAATAATTTTGCCACTGAAAATCAGTCAACATTTTCTGATTGCATTCAGCAGCGTATATGGATAGGGGAACTTTTGTTCAAACAATCTTTTAAGCATATCATAAGTTCTGTTCCAGCGTGTAGAAACGTCTTGAATTAATTTATGTTGTTTGACATTCAGCTGCATCTGTAAAGTTTTAAGCTTTGCAGCTGCCGTTGCTGAATGGTGAAAATGAGAGGATATGCTTCTGCAAGTAAATAAAATATCTTTAACAGACTTCTGACATAATATTGAATCGTGAATGCATAGTTGCAACATGTGAATAAAACATGAAATTGATAGCAAGCCACTCTCCCTTATACCAGCTACCATGTTTGGTCCATTATCCTGTATCACTAAATGAATTCTATTTTTAGAATATTGAAAAATGTCAAAGGCCCTTATAGGATCTGACAAATGACAAAGATTTTCGCCATATTGGCTACAAAATTTGGCTATATTTTTATTTTTTGGGAAAATAAGTTTCTAAAATTTCAATTTTAAATTGAAATAACTTTCCCTTATGTTGACGTAATTTATTGTTTATAAAGCTCAATATTCGGCCCGAATAGTTCGGCAAAAAGCCGAATACCGAATATTCGGTATTTTGGCCGAATAGGCCGAATACCGAATACTTACTGAATATTCGGCACATCCCTAATATATATATATCTTAAAAACTATTAATGCTACAGTAAAATAAATAACATTTTAATATTCAAAAAACATTTTTATCCATGAAATAAAAAAAAATAAAAAAAAATAAAATAAAAAAAATTATATCTCAAAAACTACAATAGCTACAGCGAAAAGGAATACATTTTTGGAATCCTGGTAAAATTTCACATAGGAAAATGTAAAAAAAAAAAAAAAATATTGTTAATAATTATAGTAATATGATTAGAAGGCCTATTTAGAGACCTTTTATTGGTTTTTCGTTAAAATAAATAGACTTTCTATTAAATTTTTTTTTTTTTTTTTACTAAAGAATACCCCAAGGGTATACCGCACCGATGGCAGGAGTCGGGGTCTCTCGGCCTTCCGGGGACCTACGGCAGGATCATCCCTCGCCTTCGGGAGGTCTCCGAACCCCCGCTCTTTGGTATTTGGGTGTCGCGGGGTTTCCGCCCTCCCTACGGGGTATGGAAAACGCCCCTTATGTTCCCCGTCGGCTCGAGCCCCTACATTGCCGTGTAAAACATTTAATAGAAAGTCTATTTATTTTAACGAGAAACCAATAAAAGGTCTCTAAATAGGCCTTCTAATCATATTACTATAATTATTAACAATAATTTTTTTTTTTTTTTTTTACATTTTCTTATGTGAAATTTTACCAGGATTTCAAAAATGTATTCCTTTTCGCTGTAGCTATTGTAGTTTTTGAGATATAATTTTTTTATTTTTTTATTTTTATTTTTTTTTTTTTTTTTTTTTTACATTTTCAGGGCAAACTTTGGACCAGGATTCCAGCAATGTATTCCGTTTTACTGTAGCATTAATAGTTTTTAAGATACATATGACGGCTATAACAGACGCTGGCCATATATATATATATATAAGTGATTTAACTTCAATAGAAATAAAAAATTAAAATAATAATATTATAGCAAGGCTACTCTGTTCCAAATTTCTACACTATTGTCAACAAAGGATCATGTTTCAAACAGGTTTCTTTTATTTCTGATGTAACATTTATCAATATTACAAATAATCCGTAACAAGTCCGTAACACTCTTTAGTGTTGCTGTTTCATTGTGTCATAGACTATAGGCCCTATTTTAAGATTTTGATTTACATAGATTGAATAAATCACTTCAAAAATAATACTATATCGAACTTAAAAAAAGTTTGTTTACAATTTAATTTCGCGTGACGTCACGAATCTGAAAAAATCCTTCCTGATTTTCCATTTTGATTTATATAGAATGAATAAAATTCAATAAATCACTTAAAAAATAATACTATATCGAACTTAAGAAAAGTTTGTTTACAAATTATATTTCGCGTGACGTCACGAATCTCAAAAAATCCAAAAAATCCAAAAAATCAAAAATTCAAAAACCCTGAATATAACACAATAACATATCATATATATATATATATATATATATATATATATATATATATATATATATATATATATATATATATATATATATATATATATATATATATATATATATATATATATATATATATAGGACCTGTTATGTTTTAAGACTCCGTGAGTTTTGATTTTTTTTTTGTTTTTTTTTTATATATTTCTAGTATATGATCCTAACAGTCAATTTAAGGGGTGACGGACATGATTCAAAAATATATAGGACCAGTTACGTTTTACGAATCCGTCAGTTT
>JABUQX010034940.1:17500-27500 GCA_015478945.1 Trachelipus rathkii
ACTCATTTCTATAAGAAACTCATAAAGCACTATGTATGCTTCACATTGTACCCCAGGCCTAAGACAGTTTGTTTTGTTCTAAAATTAAGATGTAATTTGAACATTTTTATTATTTAAAGTACAGGGTGCGGCAACATAACTTCCTTATTTGAAATGGGAGCCAATCATTCTGTAGGGGTCGGAGCGGAGTGGGCATGGTCTCAATCGAGAGGCGTGGTTCTAAAGTTTTTTTTCCTACCACGGTCAGTGGCAATCATGCGTTGGAACAGTGTGGAGCGTGCGTTTGCCGTCGAGGCCTACTTCTCGAACGGATGTTCTGTGATCGCAACCCAGCGCCTTCCATAACGTCAACTAACTAGCCCGTTGGGCCCTGTTCCGGACCAGAAATCGATTGTAACATGGGCCATTACGTTCAGACAAACCGCGAGTGCGACAAGACGACGGACTGGGGGCCTTCGGCCCATCAGATCCCCTGAGAACATTGAGGCAGTGAGAGCGTCAGTCCTGCAATCCCCACGACGTTCTGCGCGCAAACATGTCGGAATATCCGATCATTCAGTGAAGTGCATTCTTCACGATGACCTTCATTACCATCCGTACAAGTTGGCGATCGTGCTGAAACTCTCAGAACGCGATTTCATTTCCCTGAGGAACGCATGTGAGGAACTTCTCGCAAACGTTCATGAGGACGCCATTGTGTTTTCAGTGTTGAAGCCCATTTCCACCTGGATGGATATAGTTGGATGAAAAGGAACGGATGACGCTGAGATGTAGTAGGAGAAAAAGATCGTGAATGGCAGGAAGGGCTGATGCAAATAAATCCTTGGTGGAAGTAAAAAAGGGACTAAGTCTTTGAGTGCGGCTAGGCTCCTCAAGGGTATTGTTGATTACCATGTGTTTAAATGTAGAGTAGTTCGAGACTATGGTCTGGAATAGATGTATTAGATCTTAAAGTCTATGTAGTTCAGTAGCGAGAACAATACTTTTGTGAGTGTGCGTAGTTAGTGTGAGAGAAGAATTAGGATTGTATAGCTGCTTAGGTTGAGGGAGTTATGTGAAGTATTGAGAGAGTGTTGTGGGTGTTGAGTAAGAGTGAGGTACCAAATAAGTGAGAACATCAGCTTGGATGAATCATATTTAAAGGGTATACTCAGTTCATCTTGAGTTTTGGATCACTGACTGGTGGACAGAGCAAAATTTTCGTGTAGTAGAGCGTAAAGAGCAATAGAGATAGGTTGGATAGTAAAAATATATGTAAAAAGAGAAATTAAGGAAAGTTATTCAATTTTACGGCTCTCAAACCTTACATTTATTGGATGTTTATTAAAAGTTTTGATTTTCACATACTGCGACAACATTAAGTTGACCTGCTCTAAGATGTCGCGCTGTGTTTGGGTAATAATTCATCCACCATTAGGGCGCAATTCATTTTTTGAAATTCTTGCAATGTATCCCCATTTGCAGACAAAAACATTTAACTTTTCGAGCCGAAGAGTAACAATAAACAAGAAAGATACCGTTACCCCGCGAAGTATAAGAAAGGTGTATTAAATTGATGTTAATCTCTGATATTCAA
Source organism: Trachelipus rathkii (assembly GCA_015478945.1). Taxonomy (NCBI): domain Eukaryota; kingdom Metazoa; phylum Arthropoda; class Malacostraca; order Isopoda; family Trachelipodidae; genus Trachelipus; species Trachelipus rathkii. The sequence continues at coordinate 19,077 of JABUQX010034940.1, forward strand.
GACAAAGATAAAAGGAGGTAGAGTAAGAGACCCAGATGAGGGATTACGTGCGAAGCAGAGATGGAAAAGTGATGTAATTCAGGCGCTTCCAGAGTGTGAAAGAGGATGAATGGGAAGAGGGGAAGTGACAAAATAACTCAGTGCCGGAAATTAAAAAGAATAAATGATAGACAAATGGCGAGAGTAGAGTTTTGTGCACTGTGAAGGAAAGATATGCGGTGTAGCTGGGACTATAGTCTAGGGCCGCTGTCTAAGTCGTCCCATTTCTGACTGAAGTTATCTCAGAAGTTGAGGAGATTATTTGAATCCCTCCTAGTCGAGAGATGTAACTTCGCAGAAAATGGAGGAGGTGGACATATAACCATCTAGATGTTTGGAGAAGGGGGGTCCTGAACTCATCTAACAATTAAGGCGCAGTGGATCTGCCACTTCAAGAATAGCTTAATGACTCCTAACTGAATTATTGGGAATTTGTAGGTACTGTGTGCTTACTTTTCTGTCAAACACCTGCAGTATCGAATGATGGTCAACAGTAATAAATTTGTCATTGTGTTTGTATTTATTAAAGAGGTAGTACTCGTAAAAATTTTTTGCAACTATTACAGCTGACAAATACATTTCTTTACGGCCTGCTGCCTGTTGGTAATCCCCAGAAACTATTGAGATCTGATGAAAATGTGGGTCTCTATGTAGAGCGACTCGCTTAGTGCTTTGCGGTTTTGTACCTCGAACATTAAGAAATCCATTATATGTTATTCGTAATTCCTTACATTTGTTGTTTAGCACTCAGTGTCGTGTGCCAAGAGAGAATTGGACTTTAGTCACATCATCATTATGTAAAAGTTGTCGGATGTTTTCTGACACTCTGGTTGATGTTAATCTACAGACCGTTTGTACTATTACTTTCAAAATTTTGTATAATTATTTAATAATTTTTCTATGAATAAGATTGTAAAGTGATTGACTTAGCAGGTTGGAATTTTCATCCATTATTTAGGGATTTGGGAGAAATTAATATTTGTCGTGTAAGAAAAACAATCGCTGCTGCATTATCTTTTGAACAACCATTCTAATAAGCGAGTCTTACGAGATTACTATTGCTGATACGCAATCATATTTGACATATTCGCTGAGCAATCTTTTAATTTTCACTTGCAGACTCTACAACTGATTGTCTTTCACCAGAATTATTAGACTTCTTATATAAGTCCCTAAAGCAGTCAGCTTTGTCAAGCCTAGGTGAATCAGAAAATTACGAATTTATCGAAAAACTAGTTCTTATAAAAATTTAAAATAGCTTTGTAATAAACTTTTAAGTTAGGGTAACAGAGTGAATGCGGGGGTAAACAGGAGATAACTTTATATACACCACAAGTAATTGTCACAATAGTAAAATTGGTTAGTACATCAGTGCCTAGCCATAAAATCACTATAATGTGCAATAATAAATAATATATCACGGTGATAAGAATATATAGCGATAGGTGAGTTGAGTATTCTTATGTTTAAAACAGGGCAAGTAGATATATGGATAAACCACCTGTAAGAGTTAATAAGTAATATGTATAAAAATTAAGAGAATGGATAAAGAATTTTAGGATCATAGATCAACATTCTTTACCATCCAAACCCTTTTGCATTGTAGTAGTGTGAAGACATTTACTCAATGATTCTTTCACCCACCTAAAGCTCTCACATACAAAGAGACCGTAACGGATGTGTGGTAACTTTCTACCTCTCCCAACTTTGATACATTTAATTATTGCTTTATTTTCTAATTGAATGTTCTCCATTGGGAAGATTTTGTTGTCTTGTACTGATTCTAGTGGAATTTCTTTGCAATGACATATAACGTAAAGTAAATTTCCGCAAATACGTAATAAACAGAATAATACCGTACCGTTATAGAAACATTATATATAGGCTAAACAATCAATTGACTAAAGTAATTTCTCTTTTAGTTTAAAAAAAATATAAACATACCTTTTATCAAAATAACACACTAAGATTTTATATTGCATGAACAATAATCATATTATTATTATATACGAAATAAGAAGTATCTCTATAAAGAAGAATATTATAAATATTAAGAGCCAGATGACTCTAGTGATATGTACTAATAATAAATATTACTCCATAGATAATATACGGTAACCCACTATAATAGAAGCGTATATAAAATAATGGAAATACTTAATAATCATTAATATAACAAAATTATCAACTTTGAGATGATACTCCGACAAGAATGAATTATACCATCATTATAAGAGTGAGTAACGTATCTATTAATTACGTATATTATAACTATATAACTAATATATATTTTTAACTCAGCTATACTACGTGACGCAAAAGGACAATATATTATCTTATAAAAAATATATATCTAATAAGAGTAATTTCCAATAAAGTGAAACTATAGAAACTTACAGAATAGTTAAGTTTTTAATGAGAAAATTCTTTAGTTGGCAAGCTTTCCATGGAAGATATGCCAGAAACAGCTTAAGCCACTAACAATTTTCTTAAAAACTTATTAACTTTCTATAAAACACATTTTTGAGGTCCTTACCATTTATTATCTCTTCTATTTGTGTTTATTTTAGAATATAGAAACTATTAGCTATATATTTTCTGTATACCGGTACGCGTATTTTTCTGTTATTTAGTTTGGCGGACTTATATTTTTCTCATTGCCAAGGAATTCACAGATGCCAAAGTTACAACGAAAGTTTCACAATCGCTGAGACTTACGAGCGGTCCTAATTTGTTTTAGCGTTGTGAAAATCAAATATTATATTAATAATCCAAAATGAAAAGGGTTTTGGAGGTAAATTGGTTCTAATTTCTTAACCTTTCTTTGTCAAATATTTTTTACTATCAACCCGATCTCCTATTCTTCCATGTTACCTTCTACTCACCGAATTCAATTACCCAAGTAAGTCTATTGAGCAAAATTCTTTAAGTGCTTGGACTAAGGCGAAGTAAGGAAAAAAACTTTACCCATGTCACGACAATCTGTGGTTGATTACTCCAGTCTCTGTCTACCTTTTAAAGATTACTCAACGTTCTGGTTGTGCATAGGGCTATCTATAAGGTAAACTTCCAAAAATATTTCAAATTCTATTAGCAGGATAAAGGGGCCCTGGATGAAGATTGTGGTCAGAAAGCCCAAACTCTATTGGTTGAAGATAATGGCAGCACAGCATTGTTTTCTAACGGGAAATATTTCATTTTCTCCCCAAATGCCTTAAGAAAGTGTCATGAAATTCGACTGCTAGTCAAATCAACTTCATTTTATTCATAGATTGATAAAGCCTCATCGTACCGCATCACACGGCAGGAGAATTGCCAGACACTGCCTTCTACATTTATAGTGATGTTGGATATAAAAATTCCAATTCTCTTGGCAAGGACATCATCTCACTTAGAATGCAATCATAAGAGATTTTTCATCTAGATGTCAACATTTGGGTGCCCTCAAACGAACTATCAAATTTCATCAGATTCTCATAGCTTTCTGGATTACCAAGGGCCAGCAGGCTGTAAGAAAGGTTTTGTCAGACATCGGTATGTTTGTCAAAAACAGCTTTAACAGGTATACCCTTTATAAATATCAAAAAATTGACTTATCTTCCTCACTCATTAGACGGTTAATTATTGATTCGTCCCTCAAAATTTCAAATTTCAGTAATCAAGATAATTAGTGATTACTGCATATTGTCTAGATGTAACAACCTCTCATACTTCAGGTATAAATTCAGCCTCATCTTGACCTCACAGAAATCAAACAATTCTCACTCAATTCAGTCAAAGAAAGCCACTTGGACAGGCTGCCGTCAAGTGTCAAGAATTCCTTCACAGGAATTTTATTCTTATTTGAAAATATTTTAATTCTTTAATTGCAATGGTTCCATTGCAACTCCTATCCATTTGGGGAGGATATAAAAACTCCATTATATTGCTTCCACACATGTATCTCTTCATATTTTGTGTTCTATTTTAGGGACTTTAGAAACTATTAACTATATATTTTCTTATACCGGTACGGTATCTTCTGTTTATTAGTTTTGGCGGAATTTATATTTTTGTTTCTATTGGGGATAATTGCAAGAATTCACTAGATGCCTAAAAAACAATGAGGTTCACTTCAGACTTAAGAGCGGTCCTAATTTGTCGCCTTTGTGAAAATCAAAATTAATAATAAAAAATGTTTAGGGTATGGAGGTAAATTTCTTTTAATTTCTTTTCAAATCTTTCAACTATCACCTATCTCTTTCTCTTTACCTTCACTCACAATAATTATACCCTCATAGTTAATGTTAAGTGCGTGTGATTTTACCAAGCCACCAAGAGCCTTGAGTTATCTTAGCCGGCTACAAGTTAATTCCTCAAAGAGACATAAATTTCTTTGAAAAGACACACAACAAAATCAAGGCTTAGATTATGTTAGATACACAATCTGACATATATTATTATTTTTTAGCTTTTAAAATTTCTGAATTATAAGCCTTTATAAGGCTCGGTTGTTTCACAAATATGCATTTTTCGATCTTTCACCATGGTGCACGTTGCTGAAGAGGTTCAACCTTGTTAAAAAATTAGTTGACCAAGTATATTAGTTTACATCCAATCGTCGACCCAATGTTGTTCCTCCTCTTGCTTTGTCCATTGTTTAGAGTCTGGAAGAGGACCATTTAGAAACGGCGATTGTCCTTTCTGTTCCAGTGCTTCTAAATCCTTTTTCTGACAGCCATGTGCCATCAAGTCTGTGATGTAAAAAAAAAATGTCATTAAAGAACGGTGTGAAAAGCTAGGTTAGTTATACACTTCTCAATAGTTTTCAAACCACATTTGGACCAAGCCCAATTGATTCTCTTTGTTCAACTTCATTTTTTCCAATGTGCATTTCTATTCTAACAGGGTAACCTGATGCTGTAGCTAAGACCCAATTTTTAAAACCAAATCTGATCGGTTTACCTCTAATAAACATTTTACAAGAATGATGTCCATAAAAGGGAATTATCTGTTCATCGATACTAAGGTGCTTTTTTGTATGGCCCAAATAGTTTTAGCACTTGGTTGACATGAACATACAAGGGGTGTATTTTAGCTATTTTGTCTCCATGAACTAGTGTCTGATTATCTGTATAATGAAAATATTTCTTGATTGCTACAAATCGGTTTTTTGACATGGTATTCATAGTAATTGGAACTTCTAAGTCTTCTTGCTTTGACGAGAAAGACTGTGATATTCGGATAACATCAAGATTTTAATTAATTTATTATGAAACAACATCCTCTTCAGTAAACGCATTATATATATATATTATATAATATATACTATTATATATAATTAATATAATATATACTATATATATAATATATATATATATATATATACCTTATATATACTACTATTATCATCATATAAATGATATATATAGTACTATATATATATATATATATATATATATATATATATATATATATATATATATATATACACACACAAGATCTGACACCAAATCGTATGACTCTGTCTCTTGTAGAAATTGTGCCATAAACGCGCGTGAATATGTACCATTTTCATCAGACATCAGAAAATTGTTATAGGGATAAAACCAATGTTTCCATATGGGAACAAATATTTTTGCACCTTTTGAGTATTATTTTAAATAATTTAGATGTAGTTCATATTTCGGTCATTACTTCATATATGCATTGCCTTTCCGATAAAATACTTAGTTTTAATGAAAATTTAGATTAAAGCATCATTATATGTCATATGATTGATGATGATGAAGGAAGTGAAAAAATGGGTAATTTAAAAAGTTAAACAAAAATACTAATTTTTACTTTATTACTAAAATTTTGTGTACATGTTAAAAAGAAGTCAAACTTCACAAATATATCAATTATTTAAAGACTTATAAAAACCTTTTGTGATACATGAATTTATAGACGATATTCCCATTTGGGAACATTGGGTGTAAATGAGTTAATTTAAGGTATATAACCTTTTTAAAATTTAAAATAGAGATAAACAATCAATCGTCAAAATTTATATTAATTAAGCAAATTCGAATTATGATCATTTTAATTTAACTATTATATAAATATTACTTAATATTAGAGTACACATTATCAAAACTAAAATTTCTTTTAAAATAAAATTATTTTTGTTTTAACTTTTAATTAAATAGGTAACAATTATATTTTATATATTGTAAATTTAGTAATCATAGTAAATTTAACAATTTAACAAAATTTAGCTGTCTGTTAAATAAATTAGACAGGCTGCTTCTTATGGTATTTTTTGCACTGATTTCAAATATGCATACCAATTTTGTGTTACGGGCATTGTTATTTTGTATCACGAGATTATGAGGTAAATACCTGTAATACATTTTCTACATTTACTCACTTGTATTAAACCGAATTAAAATGTAGTTTTAATTGATTTTCTTCTGTATTCTGCTTGAGGAACATCTTTTCTAAGTCTAGTAGAGATGGGCCATTCCACATTTTAAGCCGCAAATCCGGGTCCCAATGTACCATAAAAAATTTGTGGGAATTGCGATGCGATAATTATTTATAAAAAAGTTGGAATTGCAGTTGCGTGAAATGCTAAATCTCTTTTCGCAATATTTAAATCCGACCGAACAATCTGAAGTGAAAGTGAATTGAAGTGCAACTCTTGTTGTTTTAATCTTTTAAATTTTACAAACAATGTACAATTTAATTTGGACAATTTGGTTATATACATACTATATATTACTATATATAATTATATAATATCATTATTATACTATCATATATATATAATATATATATATATAAATATATTATATATATATGTATATATATAAATGTATATAGTAATATATAATATAGTATATATTATCTATTGTATAGGAGCCTACATTCAAGTACATTCGGTCTCAAAATAATTTAGTATTGAAAAGGTTGGTAAGTCATATTTTTTATAGCAAAATAAAATTAAAATTCGATTTTACTATAAACAGACTTACTTTTTTTTTTTTTGGCTTTTCAAATTGATTTAATTTCCAATCATTTTATTTAATTTTTTAGCTTTATTGTCAACGTTATAATATTTATTATCTGTGTCCCCACAATGAAGATGTGTGTGTTATATTTACTCACTAGTAGTATAGCTATATATATATATACTCTACTATAATATATATACTAGTATATACGTATATATAATATATATATAATATATATATAGATATAAGATATAATATATGATGATATATAATATACTCGATACTATATATATATTATTATATATACAAGATACCGTCTATAACCTATAATATAATAGCGATGTCGAATTTGTTTGTAGAGTCGGCTCACAGTATTGTAGGCTAGAGAACGGCAGGTCCTACAGTTAAACAAATTATATATATTTGGAATCAGCCGAAAATTCTAAGGACGGGATTTAACTTTTTTTTTTTTTTTTTTTTATTTTTTTTTGAAGTCAGATTTGTTTTTTTCTTTAACTAAAGGAATACCCTAGAGCTAAACGCGACAACCACCAGATCCGGCTAGAGAAGTCGGCGTCTCTTCAGGCCTCCCGGGTGGACGGACGCGACTAATCCACCCTTCCGGGGATGGTCTCCGAACCCCGCTCTTTGGTCTTTGAGTGTCGCGGGGGGTTCCTCCGACCGTCCCCTCCGGGGTATGAAACGTCCCCCTCTGCCCCGTTACGGCTCGGAGCCCCCTAAATTTGGTGACATAATTTTGTTTTTTGTGTTTGTGTGTGAAGTTTTAAGTTTTTTTTTAAGGGGCCGAGCCGACGGAGACAGAGGGGGGACGTTTTCATACCCGGACGGGCTGTCGGAGAACCCCGGGGACACCAAGATTCAAGAGCGGGGTTTCCGGAGACCATCCCCGGAGGGGGGGATTGTCCCCCCCGTTCGTCCACCGAGAGGTCGAGAGACCCCGACTCCTGCCATCTTTGCGGTTGTACCCCTAGGGTATTCTTTAGTTTAAGTGAAATCCCCATTCCTAGAAGTTTTTCGGGCTGATCTTCCCCACAATTATATGAAATTTGTTTTACGTAGGAGCCTGCCCGTTCTCTAGTTACATACTGTTGAGCATTAAAAAAATCACTGACCAGTTATATTACTATTACTATATGTTTATATATATGGTATACTATATATACTATTATACCTATATAATATATATATATATATATATATATATAATAATAATATAATATATATATATATATATATATATATAACAACACTTATTGTGAACACAAATAATAAATATTCCACGTCGAAATAAACAAAGCTCAAAAAATAAAAAAAGTAAGTTCTTTTTATAGCAAATAATTTTTTTAATTTTCTTACCTAAAATAAAAAAATTTATTACCAACCTTTC
>JABUQX010034940.1:32500-40510 GCA_015478945.1 Trachelipus rathkii
CCTAGTAGTTCTATATGGATGATAAATTGTGGAAAATTCTGACAATAATAAAAAACCAAAAAAATATCGTTGATTATAGGAAAAAAAATGTCATTGCACAACATGCCAACAAAGCAGGAGCCGCCTACTGATAGTATAATAATATATATATAGTATAATATTATAATATATATAATATATAGTATTCAACTAAACAAGAATTAAACAATGTCATAATAATTTTAATAAATATTACACTTCAAAAACACGTTATAGAATCATTTTTTAAGTTTGAAAACACATATCTTATAGTATATATATATATATATATATATATATATTATATATATATTATATGAAGGAGAAGGTTTACAAGCAAAAATAACTAATAGAGCATTACACCTAGTATTTGTTTTTTATTTTATATCAAAGATCTTAAAATTCAAAATTGCAAAAATGTTTGTATTATATATGTTTCCGCCAGTCTTATGGACAGCTGGATCGTGCGCTCAAGCCACATCCATACAGTTAAAATCCTATATTCAGAGTACAAGACTAATGCGAATTTTTAGATTATTGGGCGATTCTTACATTATACATAATACGAATACAATAATAAATATTCAAAAATAAATAAAGATAGTGTCAAAAATAGAATTATTAAAAGTCTTAATTGATATATTGTTTAAAACAATGATAGTAAAATATGATTTACAAGGGATATAACCTGTTCAAAAATATAATAAACTCACATACCTGAGCCATCTAACCAAATGGCAGACGCTTAGGAATTTACTTTGACTGCGGAGCAAAAAGAAACGGCACACAGACTCCGTTCTTTACCGATCGCTCGTTTCCACCGCTAGAAACTCATATGCCAATAGTTCTCTCTATCTTAAAACAATTAACATTAAATATATCGAATCCAAGGGCTTTTATAGCGTCGCAAAGGTAGAATATAAAATATCGAAAGACAAAACACTTTAAATAATTAAGCAAAATATGATACACTGCGCTCAGGTGTGTCGCTACCACAGTAAAACAAATAAGATAATCAAAAAACAGAACACTTATAAACATTTAGAGGATGATGAACCAAAAATAACACTTGACAACTGAGCACAGCTTTAGCGTAAAACGATCGAGAGAGAGTTTTACTCCAAGATTCATAGCAAGAATTACCTAACAACTCGGATCAATGACATGTATAAGACATTCATGCAAAAAAATAAGAGAGAGTTGCCAAAAAATGACTTCCAAGGCGCGGGTGTTACGTTATAAAAGCCTAAATATCTATAGATATCATATTTACTTCCAATTAATTGAAGTTAACATGGACCCGTAAGGCCTCCTGATTTGAGTAGGAGACAGAGAAAACAAAGGTGAGTATACCTAGAGTTGTCCTGAATTCGCGAGAATGATAGTGCCATGCCAAGCACCGGAGAGAGGGAGGAATTGAGTTTGCATCTCTTCATATCAGGATTGACTTCGAGAGACAGCAGTGTAGAAAATGCAATGGGGTTAGCAGAGAAGAAGGACAACAGAAATCTTAGATAATAAAACTCTGCCACACTTCCTATGTTATATTTAAATGTCAGAAGTATTAAAATATTTCGTCTTTAACATCTTAAAAACATTTTGCTATATATATTATATTATATATATATATTATAATATATAAGTTTAATAAATAATACAGTAGTAGTAGTAGTAATATATTATAATTACTATTCCGAGTACTAACTAAACTATTATTTGAATAACAGTAACTACTATTACAATACTTTCTATATTATGAATGTCATTTCTTAGCAAACCGTTATTACTATATAAGTTACTACTACTAATACCTATATATATATTTATATATATTATATACCTATATATAGTTCCTTAAAATATATTATACTAAGTGTTTGTTATATATATATATATATATATATATATATATATATATATATATATATATATATATATATCGTATCATATATATATATATAGTGTATATGATTATAGAATTATATTCTTTAATACACAATATTTTTGTTATTTATATAACTTTCTTTTGTCTTCATAAGTTCTAGACATATGTTACAAAGAGAATGCATAACTAAATTTTATAGTTAGGTTTCGCATATATATATATATATATGATGAGACATTATTTAATATAGATACTATATGTTGTATCTATATAGATGTATAAGAATATATGATTTAGGTAAAAGTATTCAGCGTAGAGACGGTTATAGTTTTATAGTAATGGTAGTGAAGTAATTATATATTAGAAGAATTTAGATAGGATATAGTATTTATATAATATATTATAAGATAAGTTGATACTTATGACTTTTTCGTAGATTATGTATTGAATTTATAATATATATATATATACAATTCAAAGCCGCCCAAAGAGACTGCATTTTGAGCAAGAGCCGAAGTTTGAACCTTTAAAAACATTACAGAATTTTCGTTAAGAGTCGAGATCTCTAAATAACTAACATGTGTGCACAAAGCCCAAATAATTGCACAAACTTCCTATAGTAATTCTTGATCAATACATTTAAACGGGAATATCCAATCTTTCATTATGGAGCATTATGGAATAATGAACATGTAAGAACCACAGGGCCTTCGAGACTATGTTCCATTGTAAACTAAGTAGTAGTCTTCAAATATGCTATGCACTGCAAAACTCACACAAGCCCCAAAGAGTTGTCAATATCTACCAAATTAAAGTATAATATATAATCACAAGAACTACCAAACATAAACTCTTGTGAAAACTGAGGTGACATCTAAATACCGTCATAATATTTAGTGAATACTGTTATATTCTAAGCAACAGTTTCCTTAGTAAATAACTGAATATGCATATGTGGCTTTTGCATATATTACTACATATCTAACTTTACTCTCCATCCATCATACTATCAATTTCCCCATCTTAAATCATTGTGCAATCAGCAACCTTTAGATTTGATTCGTCAACAGATTTATTTAAACGCATTCCAATTACATAACCTGTCTGATATTGAATGTAGTTTTTACTTCAAAGTGTAATGCTCCTAGTTTTTTATTTGTTCCTGGGACAAATTTTCTAAAGAATTTATGTCTGATTATATGAGTAAATTATTTTTTTTTTACTTATATCATGTGTTTATAATAGAATCGTCTAATTAAATTTTCTACTCGTGGATGAATTTAAAAAGCAATACTATGCACGGTACTAATCAAATGAAAGAATCTCTTTTTTAACTCCTTTTCAAGCCTCTAACTCCTCATTATTGCTCTTACCGTGTAAAGATCCCATGAAGTCATTTTTCTCGTTTTGTTGATCTATTTGTGGTGACAAAGTCGAAAGTGATTGTCGCTGTTGAAGTATGGAAATCTTGTTAATATGAATAAAAAAAAGTATTCATAATGAATTTACATATATTTGAATACTTTAAGTGAAAATTATAGATATTAAATCTATTTAAACCAAGTTGTGGCTTATAGATATGTGGGAAGAGACGAAGGGAGGTATATTAGTTGTTGTAATTAATATTATAAGACAATTAATAAAGAATATTAGTAAAAATTTGTGTTACCTTTTTATAGTCGGATTATTTCTTAATTAGATTCTTAGATATGGGTTGGAGATTTTAAATATTTAATTAGATATTAATTATGTGATTTGTATTGAAAGGTAACGGAATTGCAACGTATTATAATGATGCCAAATTCGGATGTCCTCCACATTGTGTCTTTTTTTTTGTTGGTGTGTATGCTTATCAGGCAAAGTAGCTCCAACTGAATCAATAATGGAGTCTGTTTAAGTTGGGCACTTGTATTGGCAACATGTGTTGGTTTGTTGTGAGCGCTGTATACTTTTTGCTTGCTTGTGAGTATTATTTTATGATTCAGAACCGTTATCAATCTTACAAAAGAAAATGACAAAAGATTCTTCTTCTAACGTATCTATTAGCAATAACTTAAAATTTAGCAAATGTTGCTTTGCTTTAAAATAATTTTATGTTAATTAGATAAGCCTAATAACTCATACTTTATTTCTACATAACCTTTCCTGCAGAACTAAAATAACACCTGATAATCACACCTACTTACACAATAATTGGTAGCTCTTGAATATTCTCTTGCTTTGGCTTATCTTCTTAAGATATATAATTTATGTTTTGGCTTAGAGATCTGGTTTGCATCAATGAATCTCAACCTTAGTATTCTCACAATCTGATTTATGCCTATACAAACATTAAAACTTATGTAATTTTTAGAATAATAAAATATAAATCTAAATACTTGTGGTGGTATGACGTTTCTTCTAGTTGAGTTGAATATGTGCTAAAATATATACGCAAGCAATATAGTCTAGTATGATAGTGCTAGAGAGAAGCATATAGTATAGAAACATTTTGAGTTTGCTTCATGGAATAATTTTGTTTTGTCTCTTCAGTTCTCACAATAGACATCATTTATTAAGGATAAAGATATATACGGAAGTACCAGGACGTCCTCAGTATAAATAAGTATAAGTCATTAATAAATTGACAAATTGACAAAATGACAGAAAATATTATGATAGAGCATAAAGAACATGATCAAAACTTTATACTTCTCCTCATTTTTGAAATTTTTTTATAATAAAAATGTTCATTAAATTAACATTCATTTGATTTGACTCATTATTTACGTAAGTCTGAAATAGTAGCATTTTTTTGTAACGTTGTGAGGGAAGTTTAAAAATTATAACATAAAATATTAATGATAATTTAACATAAAAAAAAATTATGAATTTAATTAATATTTTAATTGGGGTATTTTTTTTTTTTTAACAAACTACTTGCAACTTCATTTATTTATTACAAATAATATAATTTTGTTACATTGGTTCAAGTTCATTTTGAAGTTTCTAATTTCTTTTTTTTTATTAAAAATTGAAAAAATAAGAAGAGCTTTTAATTAGCCTTTTCTAATTGAGAATCAAGTAGTTAGAATGCATTTTTACTAATTTCCCTTTTACCTTTCTTGACAGATACATCTACTACCTCTCCAAGAGTTGTTTTCTCTGCTTCATTATATCACATTGAAAAAAACATTAAACTTGAATAGTGTTGCTTGATGGCAAAATGCATTATCTAATTAGTATGAAATTTTTGCTAATAAATCTGTTTTAAAGTCATTATCCATATGGAATCCATTACGTAATTAAAAATTCATATGAACTACAGATGTATAAGTTATTTTTACCCCTTCATATAATTTTTATAACATTTTTATACATTAAATTATCACTTTTTTTCATATTTAGAAAAAACTCTGATCCTACTTTCTTCACACTTCAAGAGGTAAATGCAAATTGGGCAATTATACATAGGAGTGCTCCATAACCACTTTAAAAATATTCAGGAGTGAGCACAAATGGTATTGAGGGATCAATATTTTGATCATTTAGAAGTGGTTTAAAAGCCAAAGGTCTTTTATTTTTTAACATGTGTACTTCTTTCATTAACAAGTGAAATTGCTCATACTTTAGTATATTTTTATCCATACACCATATTTTAACTTGTTTTACAAGAGATTCTACAACTGAACCTAAGAAACTGGAATGGGGTGGATAAGTGGAAAATCCCAACTTTTAAATATCTCTTTTACTTCAAAAAATTTGTACCATCACATACATCAGAAATGATTAATTAATTTGAGGATAAACTATAGGTGAATGAGCATCACTTTAAATAACCTTTTAGGAATACCATACTCATATACATTTGTGGATGTGCATTTGAATTGCATTATAAGTAATTCTGGAATCAATATCTTACATAACAATTAAATTTCAGCCTACTTCCAACTACACAAGTTATAATAAGTATTAATACTTAACATTAACATACATTAATTTTTACAGAAAAGAGACAATATGAGTCCAAGGCAACATCCCTAAAAAGATCTCCCTAGAGATATTATAAATCTGTATATGTCATTACATATATAGTTTTTTTGCCACAGCAGTTTAAACACATTTCTTTACAGTAAATAGAAGATGGAATTTAAAACTCTTTCTTTAAAAATCAAAAATTGTATGCCAAAAAGTGGCACTTGACTTATAATATAGTTTCAAAATGAAGTGTTTGATTAAACATGATCCTTTGTTGACAATAATATAGGAATTTTCATGATATTATTTCTAATTTACCTCCAAGTTCAAATAACTCTAATTAAGCCATCAGAATCTAAAAAACAAATTTAAGATGATTGCCAAGATTAAGTTGAAAAGAGAAATAAATAATCATATGGTCTGAAAATTAATTTTCATTGGGCTCATTATAAATTACAGCTTATTCATAGATTGAAAGAGAGAAGGATTTTTGACTTTACTCTAAGATTTAATGTAAATATATATATTTCCTAATATAGTGAGTGACCCTGCAAATTTTCCAAATAGATAATTTATTTAGTGCTATTACTTATATTTTTATTTATAGAGGAAATGCTTATTAATATTCTGAGAAAGTAAAATGAATATGAAGGGGACTTCAAATGAAGACAGTGTAACACATTCATTTCAGTTGGACACTCATAAAATAATTTGTTTCTCTAATAATTTTTGATGGAAGAGACACACCTAGTAATCCTATTCATTAAACGTAATTATTTGAAACTCTTATTAATGATCACAAAAATCAAATATCTCCTAATACTCTCACTATCATATTTTCACGACTGCTTTGTCCATTGATTGTTCCCCTTCTTACGCTCGGATCAATTATTATGTCACTAAAATTTATAACTTTATTTTATTATTGTAAAAACAATCCTACAAAACACGTTAAAAGTTATTCCCTAATAGCTATAAGTTACTGGTCCTACTAGGTATAAATTATATAGCTTGGTCAGCACAAAATCTTATAAGGAAAATTCAGGGAGTTCCGTAGAAAATAATGTAAATTATTTAATATATTTTATAGGAACAAAGATGAATCATATGTTAATTGTAAAATAAAATCTATCCACAACCTCCACATAAACCATGGCCTAGCAATGAGCAATATTCACGCTCCACATCAGAGGATTGTGTCGATGCCAACTTACTTTGTTAACTCATATATCTTTCGGTTATATTTTGCGACTAGTTTAGAAAGATAATGAAGGTCGGAGAGAAATGTGTAACTCTGCTAAGAATTTTTTAGATATACTAAAATCAGCGAGTACCTCATTCATACATAATCCTGTATTGCATTTATACAGAAATACAAATGATGCATTTTTTCTAAGAGGGTTACAAACTAGAAATAAGAATCGTCGTTGACACTTTCCTACCTATTTGAATCTCTCTATCAATAATTATATTATTTTATTGTCCTTACACTATTATTAAACTTTCAGATGTTATATTAGTCTTGTCAAAACTAGGCATGTTTAACACATTTCTATTTTACTCACTAATTGTTAATTAGAAAGTATGGGAAATATTAAAAAGCTGAAGGGGTTTGACAGTACACACAATATAATTTACGTACTCCTCCATTCATTTTGCATATATAATATTTACTTAGTGAAAACTGCATAGTTATTTGTAATAAGGGGGACCAAAACCTTTGTGACAAATAATCTACAATAGTAAAATAGATTTTTACATGTGACAAAATAAAATTTATCATAATTACCAAAATCTCTTTACTAATATTTTAACCATCTCAAATTTATATAAATTGAAGTCTTAATCTGATAAATGAACCAGCAACACTATTCAAACAGTATATTACATCAAAAAATTTTAATTGAAATTTAGTTTTATGAATTAATTTTATTTTACTGAAAATAGGAATTTCAAATAAATTGAGATCATAAATATTGTCTGACAAAAAGTTATTATTTTGGGCTTCAAAAATAATACCCAAGGGTTAGATAAACTCTTTATAAGAGATAAATTTTGGGTTATCTTTTAATTGACTTTTAACATACCAAAGTTTTTTAAATTTGTAATTATGATTATTTTGGTCGCTAATATGTTTAGTGACCCATTGC
>JABUQX010034942.1:10000-25000 GCA_015478945.1 Trachelipus rathkii
ATATATTATAGATATATTTTATATTTATTATATATATATATATATAATATATATATATATTATTTATTTATATTATATATGTTATATATATATATTAATATACTACCTATATACCTATATGTTATGTATAAATGTTGGTCTCCTTTTAATATTATGGTATATTTATTAAAATATATATATATATATATATATTATATTATATATATTATTTATATATTCATATTATATTTAGTTATATATATATGGATTTGTCAGTTTGCGTGAATTGGAACAAATTCCTATCTAACGCAATAGCATGGTAGGCAGAACACATTTTTGTTTGTATAAATTCCATAAAAAAAAAAAACTATTTTTAATTAATAAGTAAGCTTTTAAACACTATAAATAAAAAATATTAATAAGACAAGTCCTAAATTATTTATTGAATCTATTTAACCTACGTAACTTAAGCTTTAGCCTACTCCTTTATTTAACCTATTATTGTAACAACTTATATATAATATATATATATCATATATAATATATATATATTATATATATATATATATATATATATATAATATATATTCTTTTATATATATAATACTCTTAAATCTTATATATTATTATAATAAAAATTTATATATACCTTATTATTTTATATATATATATAGATAATAGGATATAGAATTATAGGTTACTCAACTATATATATATATATATATATATAATTAATATATATATTATATATATATATATATATATATAATATTTACACTAACACCACTGAGTTATTAGTAAATAAGGTAGGCGATTATTTATATAGTTTTATACTTTTGGGTACATAGTGAGTTATAATTGCCTATTATATTATATATATTTAATTATATTTAATTAATTTATAAATTTATATATATTATTAATTATTATTTATATTATTTATATACATATTAATACTGCTTATTAAAATTATTATTTATGTAGACTATATGATAATATTAATATTTATATAATTATTATTATATTTATTTAATATTAATATTAAATTATAATTATATTTAATACTCTTTTCCACACTCCATTGTTTCAATAAACAAACTCACAACTAAACTATGTCTGTAATATATAAAGTCTAAATTTCCAAATGACCTATATAATTATAATATTAAAAAAATAATCTAAACTTTTTGTCGTCCAAATTCGGCCTATGTCATTTGTTTTACTGAAATCACATATTCTTGACTATCACGATTTAATTAAAACTGTAAAAAAAAATTGAAATTTTACGGCTACTATACTTATTTCTACGCATAATAACAAGCCCAATCATATATTTATTATATTATATATATATATATATATAATATATTTACTTATAATAATATTAATATATTTAATTTTATTATATAATTATATATATATATATATTATATTTTAAATTTAATATTAATATATTTAATAGATGAAATGTCAGCAGTTTTTTAGATCAGATTGACACATTGTGAGGAAGTTATTTCGAGTATAAATATTATTATTGGTGAGTCATTCCGTAGAAGCCTACTCAAAATCGCTATTCTCATAGTCGAGCTTTACAAAATGGTCAACTATGAGTTCACGAGCCTATTTTCGCAAAGGTCGCTGAAGGCATGAATATTTTGTTCAAATCTGGTAATTAATTTTTTTTAATTACAGCTGACACTTAAAAGATAGTCATATTACTCAGAGATGAACTGGGTATATATAAATTTAATAATTATTATATTAATTATTTAATTATATATAATTATGATAATATTTTAATTAGTATTAAGTTAATCGTATATTATTATTTATATATACCTTAAAATATATATAATTTATATACATTTATATATTAGTAGAGTAGAGATTACATTTGGATACATAATGATTTTGAAAACCGGTCTAATAATTTATTAAATATAAAAATAGATAATAATATAATATAATACAATATATATAATTATATAGCAAATATATATATATATATATATATATTATATATATATTATATATATATATCTATTAAGTGATGGACCGATGTCAAATTTGACTGTTTTTGTCGAGGGCGGATCCGCAGAGATATTGGGGATGCGGATCTTAAAGATGTAGATATGTGGATACCGGATGCGGATGAACGGTATCTTAAGTAGATGAGGATTGCGGATGCGAGATCGCGGAGCGGATGTTTTCGCTCTCTTTTAAAAGTTTGAAATTAAAATTTATATATATAATATATATATAATATATATATTATACCTTTTAATATTATAATATATAATATGAGCTTAATATTAATACTAATTTCATATATAAGTATTCTTCTAACCACTCATATATTCATAATATAATAGGTATATATAATATCATAGTAGGATAAATACTATATATATATTATATAACCTACTATTATTTATTTTATTTATTCATTATATATTATATTAATACTATTATATATATTCCATATTACATACGGACATCTAACTATATATACATGGATACATAAAACCTAGACTTATATTATATAATCTCTATATTATCTCTATTATATTCATAGTAGGTATTTTTAAAATTCCATTAATATTACATTTTATATATATATATATATATATATATATATATACACTATTCTTATACTATATAAATATTATATAGGTAGGTTAATATAATATATGTATTATATATATATATATATTAAAATCTATATATATATATTTTGGCCCCTTATACAAATATATATTATATTTCATATATATATAGTATATATATATTTATTATTCTATCTATATAGGGTTAAGGACCTACTATCTATATATTATATAATGTGAAATAAATCTTTAAAATATATAAAGGTTTTAAACATAGGAAGATTGGTTATTTTCTATTTAAGCATAAATACAATATATTATATTATATGAAATATAAATCAGTGAGGCTATAAAAATTTAACTTATATAAGTATATATATATATTTCATTCATCTGGTTCTCTATAATATATAGAACTTATTTTACATCTTACTACATATCTACTCCAGATTCAGGCTTACGATGCCTGACAGTGAGCTTTGTCAAACTCCGCTTTTTCCCATTGCATATTGGAGTTCTAGATATGTCCATTCGGAGAGAATCATCATCCGGCACATATCAGCTACAGTATCCATACCCTGCAGGTCATCTGGTGTTTCCTCAATGAAATCCTCTACTGTGTCTCTCCACCTTCTTATATCACGCTGTCTTCTCTTCTCGGTCTCTACCTCCTCTCCTCAGACCGTTATCACCTCGGCTCATCCTTCACTGCTGAGCTTCTTTCGTCTCTGATCCCTGCATGTATCCTCTCACCAGTGTCACCACCATCTCAGTTTGGAGTGGCGTCTTCATTCATTGGCGCGATTAACACATTCTTTAGGGTTTTCACACCCACGCTCCCCCTCACTGTCTCGTTTCTGTCTTATCTCCTTCTCTATTCTTTCTTCTTTCTAGTCTTCCTTTTGGTGTTCTCTTACAACATCAATATCAATAATATATATTATATACTCCTGCATGTCTGAATTTCTAATTATCCTCTCTAAGTAGCTCTTCTCCCTATCATGTCTTATTGACTCCTATGCCTAAGCACCTATTAGACAGTATATTAGTGACATTAAAGTAATACTATCTCATCTATATAAATACTTCTCTTTTCACTACTTGATCTTTTTATCTATAAATATTTATATTCTTTCAGATGATGAGGGTATTAGCTTAAGCTTCATTTACAGTCCTGACCTAATATACTGGCTCCAATCCTACTCGTAATTTTCCTGTTGCAACACACGCTTCTTCTTGCAAGTGCTTCCTAGATATTTGTTTATATCTATCCCAGGTGTTTTAATCTCTACTACCGTCTACGCTCAATATAACTCCTCTCCTCCTTCCCTGCTTACTACCATTGTTTCTGGTTTCTCCACCTTCATATTCAATCCTGTTTCTCTCAATTTTTCTGCGAACGCAAAACACAGCATCATTTGCTTCAATCTCTGCCCATCTCACACTCCACACGCCAACTCATCTGCATATACCAATGATGTCTGCCGATCAATCTCTTCTAAATCTCTACTTTAAACCTCTTATGACTCTGTCCTAAATACGCTATAAACAGTATCGGCGACAGCACACTACCCTGCCTTACTCTAGCAGTTTTTACCTCAAAGCCATTCCTCGTTTTTTTATTGCCCTGTTCTTACGCTTGCTTATTCTATTTCACGTCTGTACTTCTTACTGGCCTTTATCCAGTCTGCCTCCAACTTCCAATAATCCTCTCCGGATCTCTTCCACAGCCTTCTCTCTGGTACAGAATCAAATTGCTTTCTTCAAGTCTATGAATGCGATATATGCCTTCTTATTGGATACCCATTTCTTTTCCTGTATCATTGTGGAATGCAAAACAATTGAATCTTTATTACTTCTACGACCTCTGTACCCATACTGCTGCCCTTCACCCAATCTTGGCTCTTATTTTTTATCCTAAATTTTCTCTGTAATATACTTTCATATAACTTCGCCATGTGTTCCATTAGTAAATAGAATTCCTCTATATTTTTTACAATTATCCTGCGCATTCTCCTTTAACTTATTAATTTATAAATGGGAACTATTATTGAGCTTCCCCAACCTTCCGGCACCACTCTAACTCTCCACCCAACACCTTTGATCTCAGAACTCTCTGGCTTCAAAGGCTTTTCAGCCCATTTCGCTCCACTTCACCCTTTCTCACAGCAACTCAATATTTATACCCATCCCAACCAGGAGTATTTATTTTTTATCAACGCTATTTCCATTTTCCTTAACGTGCCATCCTCGAATATCTAACTTCCTTACCGTTATTACCTCCCTCTACTCTTTACTTCTCTCCATCTTATATTATCTCTTATTCCTACCTCTCTCTTGCCACCTTCAATACTATCAAGTATAACTGCGCATCATTCCACATTCATTTTATAACACTTATCTATATACAAAGTACTAAATACTATCCACACTTTCGTTTTTTTTTTTTTTCCTACGGGCTTACCAATGTTTCTTCATTTCTATCAATTTCATTTACTTGAATAATATTACATACTTCTAATATACTCTTCGCTTCTCTATATAACGTTCCTTTTTAGGCCAATCTATAAAAAATCTTCTTCTAGCTTTACCTTCTTGCAGGGCTCTATTGGCCTCATGCCCGAGAAGGCTGAGGCCTTACCCCCTCCTTCGGAGAGGGTAAATGCCCGCTTACACCCCGTTCGGGGTGATCCCTTCCTCTCAGATTCAACTTACCTAATTTCAGGGAGGCTGCATTCCCTACGCTTTTAGGATTTTCTCTAATATCGGAGGGTGATTGTGGATAATAAGCTTTAGATTTAACTCCTTGAGTTAAATGAACGTGCATAAGCTTATTAACGTAAGTTAGGATACTATTATGTTTAAATAATTTTATTGTTTTATTACAATGACAGGGTGAAATTAACACTGATTAGGTAGAGAAATGAATGAGTTTTGAATCCAGATATTAACTTCGTGTTACCTGACGATGATGTGTTAGAAAAACGTGAGCCTATATTAGAATTTTTGTTGAGTAATGTCAGGTTTGGTCCCGAGAATTTTGCTAATGTCTACGTTTTATTCTATAGTTCAAAAATGATATAGCTATAGCTAGAAAGTTGTTGACCATTTTGATGAAGATACGTGGTCAAATCATAGTTGATAATACTGGTATCATATTTTGAATAGATTGATCACTTTGTTAAGGAGATTTTTGCCTTAGTAAATTAATTACGTAATCTATTAACCTGTTACAGAATCAAGGGCTCGCCTCAAAGGGGCTGTGCCCTACCTATATGATATTAAGCTTAACACCCTCTTCAGGGTACCTCTGAGATGGGATCCTTTACGTGCATCTCTCTGGGGTTGATGCTCAAAATTGAAGGTGTCAGTTATCAGTTGCTTACAGTAGTTCTACAAATCGAGCACTCTATGTATGTAAAGGCGCTGTTGCTTAAAATCTAATAACAGTTTTTTGAAATGATATAATTTTTTTCCCTGTAAAGGGCGGGGATAGGAGGGGTATAAAAGCGCCGCTTAAACATCACCTTAGGGGTGATACGCCGCCTTCAACAGGAATGTCGACACTCCTTTTTCAATGGGATTGCGATCACGCTTCTGGGAATATTCTCTTAGAAGGTATAACTGTAGTATTTGCTTAGATTACAATTCTAATGGTTTAATGAAAACTTGAAATGAAAATTTATTCGTAAGTTATATACGTTATGTTAAATATTACTAAGACAATGTGAACATAACACTGATTTATATTTGTTATTATATGAGAAAGAGGTGATGAAGTTTATATTGTAAGATAATTTTACTATAGTGTTTAAAACTGACTATGGAGATTATTAATGCTTTAAGAAAACTAAGTGAGCCTGGGTTAAGTTATTATTTTGTTTTGATAGATAATGTAGTTAGGGTATTGCTTACTAGAATTATTGCTAATGTACTATGTTTATATTACATACTTCAATTGATGTTATACTTCAAAACGAATAGACACTTTGTAATTTATGAAAGATAGTTTAATTCATATCATAGTTCTAAAAGAATGTTGGTTAATCTTATAAGATAAGATATTTAGGTTATTTTTGTTAAGGTGATTTAATTAGAGTTAGATGATATCGATTTTTAACCTGTTGCTGATGTGCGAAGAAAAGTGGGAGCATATGAGGTAATTGTTGACCCTATTTAAAGCTATACACTTTACCTTTAAGTAATAAGTAGTTAAGGATTTTCATAGGATGTTTTATGACTGAATTATTCATACGTGAATAGTATGTTAGTGTTTGCTTCATAATTGTATATTTATAATAATTCCTTAGTTGCTGTTATGATATCATGAGTTATTTATTTCCTAACAGTAAACAATACAGCTTTTCAGAATAACAAACTAAGCTAACTCAAGTTAAACCTTTCTTCATTAAGTGAACTATTTACTAATATGTATAAAACATCAGTATCAGGATATTTATGGCACCTCTATATTATCTAATATTCCACTGTAATATAACTGATGTTTTAATACATATGATATTTATTATATATATCCCGAGTCAGGTGACTGAATCATTTATCAGCACAAAAGTGAAATTATGATTCCAACGCCTCATTAAATTAACGAATCTCTATTCAATAAAGTCTAAGTCTTGTTATTTAATAGAACATTGACTTTCATTAACATTAGTAACGTACTATACCAGAGTTATAAAACCATTAAATCGAATGATGGACTAGCATCAAGACTACGTCAGATACGAGAAAGTACCTACCATTGCCACTCTCACTTAGACTTATACACCCTATCAACGCTGATACAGGCAGTTTTATCTCGACTGGAGCGGAAATAGTCGTTCTTAATATGTTGGGTTGTAGCGAGAAGAGCTTGATGCTAAGAAATCTACCATCTGAGCTACCTCATTCGAGTAGCTCACCTGATTTATATATAACTCGGCGCCTCTTTTTTCATAAAATCTATAATAATGAAGGAGTTGTCACTAGTACACCTAATGTATATGATAGCTATACGCGAAATATATACCACATAATAACCTCATATCACAGTTTGTTTAATAAAATATAATCAAAGTATCTTAGCACCCCAATACCCTCACTTTATGCATTAACGGGACCTATATAAGCATACACACAATCCTTTTACAAACATAAGTTTCCTATATGATATTTTCTGAAAAGGGGGTGGCAGTTTAGATTCTATAAAAAGAGATAAGCACACTCTAAAAAATACTTTCATTAGTTTTACGTACATGTGCTTTATGCCTTTATTGTTATAGATCACATTCTAATAATTGCATACTTTCGTACGAAATTAAATCAGTTAATTCAATTTTGTAAAATTTCTGTCTGTTAAAATTAAATCTTAATTGACATTGATGTTAAAGCAGAAATAATGTACTCCTGTGATTACGAGTGATTTTTAGGTTAACAAACGTATTATTTGTACTGACTGTAATGAATTAGGTACTAATTTACTTTACTATAACTTTATCGTTCTAGATTTAAATGCATATGATGAACAATTTGATTATAAGTGGTCCTAGTTTAATGTTTATTCCTAGACCATTATCTTAAAGATAATTATAATGTTGTTTAAGGAATTTTGTTATTGTACTAACAATTAATACCATTCTCTTAGTTCTGAAGTAAATGCTATGTTAGCCCCTTCTTTAGTTATAATGTTGTTAGAGATATATCTATTATCCATGTTCAAACGATCACTAGCTGTTTATAATTTCGTTGAGTATTAAGGTTAATATAAATGTTAATAAAAGGAACTTATTCTTAGTACCTCTATATGTTATACTATTGTTGCATCTGGGTTCTAGTTTGTAAAATTTTAGATGTGTACTGCTGCTCTGTTGTTGACTTGATTTCTGATTTTTAGTTTGTGATACATATTATGTCTAATTTTTGTTAGTCGTTGTCTAGCAAGCAATCAATACATCCCTTTTGAGCAATCTGAGTATATATTGTGATATCAATTGTATCGAGTATGAACGTCGTATCTTGTTATTTCATCTGATTGGTTGAAGAAGAATCTCATTTACCTTTTGATCTGTTTATACAATACGAATTTCCGTCAGTAACGACATTTTTGCTGTGCTGATATGACGAACCTCTCGATTCTGCTTTCTACAGACGTTCCTCTTTACGAGGGTGCTTCTTGATTAATATATCACCCAACCTAATACCGATGTGTCATTTACGTGTTTTTTGCTAAACGAATGGAGAAGCAATATAAATTACCATGTGGTGTCACAAATTGAGGTTTGGGTTGGACAAGTGGGAAAAGTATAGCGAAGAAAGCTCCTTTAATCATATCAGTTTTGGAACGACATCCTCTAAGATTATCGACCAGCCTCGAAGACCTGGAGTAAAGACTGAGTATAGTGTGAAGAGATGGATCACACTTGTTGACTATCGTCTTCTTGTTATGAATCAAAACGCAGTGACTGACCTGCTTGAGCAAGCGAGTGGGCTACTCATTAGTAAAGAAATTAGATGTGCTCTCAAGCTCTTCACCTCTCTCATCATGCATCTGATCACATGATTCCTTGTTTTTCATTTCTGTCTCAATAATAAAGTATTGAATGTTATTTTCCGTGGCGAGATCTGGATTTATAATGGAAATCACGCAATGATGCATAAGTCTTACACCTCTGGCAGTAATGGGTCGTACAGTGTAATAAATGATTTTTGGTTTACAAAAATTTAGGTAAACACATCTGCAACAGTATATAACACCACGCAGTATAGAGTTATATACAACAATAGAGAAAAACGACTTAAAATGTTCAATACATCTATTATAATTAGAATGATATGCTGTTTTTAAATTACAAATTTTTAAAAATTTTTCTCCGACCCGGATTCGGACCCACGGGTATTTCATTATAGTCTTCATCCATTGGAACGGTGGTGTGGAACGACTATATTTACGCTGACCCGTTGAATGAAACACAAATGTGCATCTTCCCGCTATAACATCAGTAGATTCACCTCTCTCTCCGATCAGATATAACTCTATGGAAACTCGACCTTAATTAAATCTTTTATCCAGTTTCAGGAGGCGTTTTACTTCAATCTTTAGGCTGGAGGTGAGTGAGCTCGGAGCTAGTTATTTGATGCATCTTCTTCATAATTCACTTCAGCATTCCGATCTATATTATGTTTCAGAAAGACCAATCACAAATGGTTTAGTGCAAGGCGAGTTGTAATTTTATGCTTACATCCTTTCTCGATGGTGTTGAAATCTGCGAGAAACATTATAGAACTTGATCATATCTATTACACGAATCTCAATGGTCACACTGTTGCATATTTTAGATTGGGTTTAATAATTGAGTTCTAAAAATAACCCTTTGATATGTACGAATTATTGTGAGTTGTATTTAATGTTTCTTGTTTATTGGGTATTAATGCATATTCGTTGTTATATTTACGCTCTTCTTTCTTTTCTCACTTGAAAACATGTTTCTGGCTCCCTTTTTATGTAACTGGGCTTTTGTTGTTATTAGATTGTTGGGCGAATCGCGCCGCTTGTATTTCGTTGTAGCGGAATGTGTGTTAAGTAATGGTTATGTTCATAGTTTTTAGCTTTACAGAGGAATAATAACCTTACTTTAGTTTGTGCTGGTACCCCAATAGGTATTATTGCTAGTGTTAAGTGGAGGAATCTTTTGTTAAGGTTGGAGTCCAGTTTTATCCTCTTGCTTAAGATGCCTGTCTGGCTTGCCTTTGTACATTATATCTTAGATCCGTTTATGATATGTTATGTTAGCTTTATTATAGTGAAAACTTTGTTACGTTATATGTTAGTTACTTTCTGGTGTTAAGTGGTGAACTTTGTTAATACTTTAACCATTTATTCCTGTCTAAGAGGGCTAAGTTGCTGCGTTGTGGGTTTATATTCATACGCTTCAGATGATGGGCTAGTAAGCTTTATTACTGTGGAGAAGCTTTGTTAACGGCCCATAACATAATTATTAGGTCTGGATCTTTGTATATAAGACTTGGATTTTATGTTATGTTTAATTCGCAGAAATAGGATAACTCAGAATGTACTATTATACGTCAAATAGAGTCTCAAAAGGGAGCATATCTTAAAGCGCCATGAGTTCTTTCTCGAGGGTGCCGTTCTGAGACTGGCTGGATCTGGTTAGGTTATAATGATTTAGGAATTTACTGCTCTTTAGAGGTATGTATATGTAAAAATCGTAAATTTATGTCAGTATAAACATAAAAAAGAATAAGAATTTTATTTCTTGATGGTTTTACTGAATAACCATTATTTTATTTAAGAAATCTTCAGGTACTCGATTAATATCTTAAATATATAGTACATGCCTATAAAATAATTGATATCATTACAAACTTAAATTAATTTAAATAACTTACGGTCGACCCGTCACCGAGTGCCAGTCACCGGTGGTAGCTGTCACTCATTCTTACTTTCTCTGAAGTCAGACACTTCTACTTCTCTTCATTCTTATTCGCCTCTCCTTATTCAATCTTTTCATTCTCTTTCTTACACTTATATCCTTCTTGACTTTTTGCACTCTGTTACTTTTTATTCCAGTCGGTTGGACCCTATCCACCTAATTGAATGGGGATCCTAAGATCAGTAGACCCATATTAAATTTACGTTGATTTATTAACACATCATTATTCCGAAACCTCTATAACGACCTCTTCGATAACACCTAATAATAAGGGACACACAACAAATTGTATTTGTTAGATTGAGTGTAACGATCTGTTGTATTACTAAGGCTGCCCGCAGATGGCATACCATCGCACCGGTGCCGGAGCTTCAACATCTTTGATCCCATACCAAGTCTTTCTAGAAATTCACCTCTGAATCTTCCAACCAAATTTCAGCCTTCTACGGACAATATTTTATATAATGTAATTTGAAGGGGGGAATGGGTCCCCCCTTCCGAGGGGACTCCATAGCAGGCCGTAATCTTCGTATATCACTAGTGGTTTTACTTCATCATCTAACCACTTCTCCAAATTTAATAAACCCAATACGATAATCGTTCGGAGTTCGGAGGAAAAGGCTGGCTTCTCAATAACGTCGGCGTCGGGAACGGAATTGTTCGAAAGTTAATCGCGGCCACGAAGCGGAAAATTTCACGAAGTCGAGAGTGGCGTAAAAAAGAACATCGATCCTATTTTTACAGGATCGTTTTATTCGACTCAGTATTACGATTTCCTTTCGGAAATTAACGAATCTTCGACGTTATAATTAATTATTAAATTAATATAATAATACATTTGGGTGTTAAATGTGCATAACGCAACTAAGCGCGCTAGCGTTATAACGCTCGCCTCGCTCCTCTCTCTTACTCGACGCATAGAACACTTTTTAATATTATACTTTAATAGGCCCTATATACCTGATTCGATGATTAGCCGTTAGGCTTAAACTCCAATATCTTCAGGATTTGGAAAGACCAAAAGGGCTTAAACGCGTGTTGTAGTCAGAGACTTACGCTCTCGAGTGGTGACCCACCCCTGCTATAATACATTCCTAAATATTCCTACATTTATCATGCGGACTAGGAACATATTTAATCCAACTCTTTGTTATAAATATTCCATAGTTTCATCCTAATATCTTCTCTATAGGTAAACTCTTATTTGAAGAAAAAAGCTGTAGAGGTCAAACTGCATACGATACTCACTAAATGAAATATATTTATTGAAATATATATTAATAATGTACTAATTTATTTATATAAATAATAACGATATAGTATATATATATAATATATAATATATTAATATATTATATATATATTTTATAATGATATATAGTATTATATATAATATATATATATTATATATATAAGTATATTATATAGTATAATCTTAAATTATATATTATATATATATTTTTACTATATTATATATGGTTATGATTTGGTATTTTAAACTACAACTATCTTTGAGTTTAAAAACTTACACACTCATATCTCAAAACTACAATGAGATATAACATGGCACCCCAGTTAAAATTGTTGGTAAATCATGGTACACCATTTACTGTCGAAAATGTATCTGAAAATAATATTTAATAATAAAAAAAAATCATATTTGCCACAAACAACATAGTTTACCGAGGTTAGAGTAACACTTTATAAATCTCTTGTAAAAGATTATTAGCTAGAAAATGTAAAAATAAAATAAGAAAAATAAATAAATATAATAATATTGGCTATTTTTAGGAGCAGGGGACATAGTTAATATATATTAAATATATATTATAATATATATATATTTAATATATATATATATATATTATTATATATATATAATATATTAAAATATTATATATATATATTATATATATATTAATATAATATATATATATATAATTATTTGTAAAGGTATTACATGGCAATGTAGTACGTGGGCTCGAACGACGGTGAGGACAGAGGGGGGAACGTTTTCCATTACCCCGTAGGGGAGGGGCCGGAAAGAACCCCCAACACCCAAAAACCAAAGAGCGGGGTTTCCGGAAACCTCAACTCCCGGAGGGGGGGATTAGTCCTAACCCCGTTAAGTTTGCCCCGTAAAGGCCTGAGAGACCCTACACGACTTCACCTGCCATCGGTGCGGAATATATCACCGCTTGGGGTATAATCTTTTAGTTAAAAAAAGCAAATTTAATAAGAAAGTCTATTTATTTTAACGAGTAACTAATAAAATGTCTCTAAATAGGCCTCTCTAATCCATTATTACTAATAATTATTATACAATAATTTTTTTATTATATTTTTTTTTTGACATTATTTTTAGAAAATTTTTTACCCAAGGATTCCAAAAAATGTATTCCTTTTCGCTGTATCTCTTCTTATTTTTGATATATTATATATATATATGTTGGACTATAGTAATTAATATACTATATAATAACTATTCATCATTAGCTTAGTTAAATACTTTTTAAAAATGAATAAATTGTTTTCCTAAAGAGTAAAAAGTTGGAGGCGGGTGATTAGATGATTTAGGAATAATATTCAACACAGTTCTGAAATTGGTGACGAGAAATTCTGCTACGGGGCAAGTCCCGGATTTCCCAGTCTACGCAAAAGGATTTTGGAATTGTTAACTACAAACAAGTTTAATTTCCCAGTATCGGGTAAGAGTATTTCTAAAGTTTATTTTTATGAACAGTTTTAAGTCATTTTTTGTATTTGTGCGAGATTCGTTCATTTTATTAAAGGCATATATTTGTTTGATTTATTTTTGAAGTAGGAACTTAAAAGTATATTTCAGTGCATTGGTTCAAATTGAAAACAAATTTAATAGTAGAATTCAAATTCACGTATAGGTAGCATTTGAGTGAAAACTTATAAAGTAATTATATTTTATTAGTATAAGTCCATCGTCTTTAAATTTAAAAACTAAATATATTTTATAATAAGTTAGTACTATTCATCAAAATTATCGCTCAATAGGAATATTAATTTAACAGTTATATTATTTAGATGTGTTATGAGATTAATTGTCTTGAGTTTATCGAATAATATAGTGATATATAATAGAGTAATATTTTTTTTTAGAAAGTATTAGTAAATATTTATATTGGGAATTAATATATTTAATAAAATAATATATAGTAATATTATATATAGTATATATATATTATATAGTATATATGAAATATATATTTATATAAATTAATACTATATATTACATAAATATTATATTAATATTATACATTATAAATAAATATATATTATGAAGGTATATTAATATTATATATATTATTATATATGATTATACTTAATATATATTATATATATATAGTAATATTATATATATATAAATTATAGTATAGTATATATAATATAAAATATTTATTCATTTTCCGCACTAAAATGTTTACCAGGATTCCAACAATGTATTCCTTTTCTCGGTATCTATTGTATTTTTGAGATATGATTTTGTAGTCCGGCTTTTTAAAACCAAATTTCCACCTATATTATGATTATAGTATATATAATATATATATAGTATAATATATTATTATGAGATTATATTGGAGTATATATATAATATATATATACAGGGTTATATTATATGATATTATTATATTATAAATATATATTATATATATATACGTAGTATAGTTAGTTATTTAGATTCTGTGATGACAGGTTGTCATTGAACCGAGCTTCCATGATTTAAGTGATATACTTTGTGTTTGTTTAGGTTCAAATGGTTTTAAATTTATCAGTTTCCCAGATTTTATCCCCATAGGATAAAGTTTTGTTTGGTAGACACAGATTTACTATTCCCAATTCTTTGATTAATTTTATATGATATAACACTGATAACTGAAAGAAAAACACTAGTTATGACATAAAGATAAGTATTTCGTTTTAATTTTTAATTA
>JABUQX010034942.1:32500-47500 GCA_015478945.1 Trachelipus rathkii
TAATATGAGAAGAATTGGGAGTAGAGAACATATTGACATTTATAGAGAAAGGTCAATTAATTTTGGCGGATTGGATACGTAAAGAAAATGCATAACTAAACGATGCATTCAAAATTATATACGATTAGGATGGAAAAGCTATCTCTAGAAATTAGGAAGAACCGACACCGATGGGTTGATAAAACAATTATATAAGATGCGCTCTGTGTGCTCTGACTATGGTGTTAGTGAGACATTTGACTAGGTGTTCGAGAAGCTTTGAAGATACACCGAATTCCTTTCTTGGTATTGTTCTCAGGCACTTGTAGATGTTCTGTAATAAAGTTTAACCTGACCAGTCAGTTTTAATTTCACCATGTCCGCTATTGAAATAGTTACTTTCCTGGACGATTTTATGATTACACTCGAGTTAAGCTAATTTTCATATGTCCATTTTTTTGTTAAGATAAAATATTTCACACCTATACAGGGCACAGCCGTATTCGAAGAGAGAGAGAGGAACTCTGCTATCATTGGTAATTTAAGTGAACCCGAGTTCTCCGATACTAGGATTCGAATCCTACGCGATTTGCCGATGCTACTCCCGTCGATCATACGATATTTGAGCACATATATTTGTCCATTAAGGTGTAAGTTTACGTCTTACAAAGATCGGGTAACTTCATTTATCCATAGTCTATTGAGTTATAACCTATAAAGAGTAATAAGTATATGATTAATTTATATAAATAAAATAAAACTATAATGATAATATAATAATAATAATAATAATAATAATATGTAATATTTTCAATAAATAAATAATAATAAATACATATAAAATGAATAAAAAATAAAATATAATTATAATAATTAATGAAATAAATAATAATAATAATAATAATAAATGAAATAATAAAAAATATAACAAATAATAAAAATAATAAAAAAAAAGAATAATTAAAAATGTAATAATATATAAAATTAAAATAAATTAATTAATATATCTAACAATAATTTTAATAATAATAATAACTCAACTAATAAAATATTAATAATAATAATAAATAATTATTTCTATTATAATAATAATAATAATCATTATAATAATAATAAATAATCAAGCATAATAATTAATAATAAAACATTTTATTAATAATAATATAAATATAATTATAAATAATTAAAATAATAAATTACTGACTTTTCGCTTTATATTATTTGAAATATAATATTATATGCACATAATAATCTCATACCCATGTATAATGAGATCCCCAACATATAATTATTTATATATTTCATTAAAAAACCATTAAATATTAAATAATTATTAGTACCATTAGAAACGCATGTTTAAGATTTACCCATATTATTTACAAAATGTTTTTGTACATGGCTAAGGGAAACACTAACTGTCGTCCAGAACTTTCCGGTATAAACTCATTAACATTAAAGTGCTTGCATAAGAGTAGATATAACATATAAATAATGTATAATAATTAATATTATAAAGAGTATTTTATTATTATTATTCTTATATAGAAATATGTTAATAATTTTATTTATTTATATTATTAAAATAACTAGTTTACATTTTTTAATTATTATATATCTATTAATGTAATATAATTATTATTTTGTATTTATTATTATATAAAATATACATTATATATATAATAATTATATTTATTGATATTAATTTATAATATTTATTTATATTATATTTTTTTACATTTTTATTTATATTTTATATATTTATTAATTTATTATTAATAATTATATTATTATATACATTACTTTAATTATTTGAGTTTTTTTTCCAAATATTATTGTTTTAATATGTAATTATTTCAATCATTTCAGTTACTATTTTAAAAGAAATTATTAACTTATTTAAGTTATATATATTATAATTACTTTTTTTTTTTTTCGCTTTTAAATTTATTTAATATTAATTGATTATTATTCTAGTTTCTTCAAAACATTATTAATTATTTATTTATCCATATATTAATTATTGACTGTATAATATTATAATTACTTCTTCATGTATTTAATATATAAAATCTGCAATTTGTACAGAATATTAGTTATATCCAAAAATGATATATCCGCAAAATGTTGAAATATTATATATAATTATTGGTATAAAAATCATTTCGATTATTACATTTTTTATTATTATAATTAGATGTATTCTATAATATATATATTTTATTATTTAGTTAGTTAATTATCACCATTGTATTTTATTCATTTTTAAGCATCTGATCAACCCTGGTTAATTTATATATTGTTCAGTACATTTTTCAAACAAACAGAAATCAAAATTATTATTATTATTATTTATTAAAAGACTACTTCAAGAGATATTTCCTGAGCTTAACCTTATGTATATGAAATTATTATTTCTTGATATATTATTCTTTAGGTTTTATATTTTTAAAATATCATAAAGTACTAAATAGTTTATATAGTTTAAAATTAAATTATTTAATATTCTCTTAAATTTAAAATAAAATAAAAATGTTGTTTCTTACATATTTTTAAATATACACTTTTACATATTATTATTAAATACTTAATTCTCATTTTATTAATAATTATATTTTATATATGGTCTAAACTACTCATTTATTTTTATATTGAATAGCATTTACTATATTAATAATTATCTATTAAATCTATACATTATTTTATTTAATAATTTTTTTATTTATATCTATAATTTTAAATTATTAATTATATCGATTATTAAATATATAATATATATAGAAATTATTATTATTATTGATCATTTTTAAAATTATTATTGTAAATAATTAATTGATTATTATATTTGAGATATTTAATCTCTGTGTAAATAATACATTTAATATTTAAATGTAAATAAATTTTAATAGTAGATTTTAATTGTGTATTTTTAATATTGAAGTAATGTTATTATTTTCAAATTTAATAGTTAAAAAATATATTTTATTGATCAAGAAATGTTATAGAGGATGTTATATGGTTACATATTAATATTTTATATTTATATTGTAGTTTATCTATATTATATAATTATTATATTTGTTTATTTATATTAATAGTGATTTATAGTTATATTTTATGGTTAAATTATTATTTTTATTAAATGGGTAATAAAAAATGTGGATATTATGTTTTATAATAATTATTGTATTTATTACAATTTTATGATTATTTTTATATTATTATTATTATTATATGAGGTTATTGCTTCAATAATGTACAAGAATCACTGCACTTACTAATAAGATTCATTACATATTCTTATTAATTAATATGTTTATTATTATTATTATTATATATCATAATTAGTATATTATAAATTATATTATTTATGTGATTTTATTATTATTATTAATTTAATTATTAAAATGATTATAGTATATATAATATTGTATGAAATATATTTATTATCTATAATTATTTTATTTAAATTATTAAATCGTCATATTATAATTTGATATATATTCCTTAATTAATTAATTGTTACTCATTTTATATTATTATGTTTAATTAACCTAATTATTATTAATCATTTCTCATATTTCTATAATTCTTTTATAGTTAATTATTAATTATATATTGTATTATTATTATATCATATTTTGATAAACATTATAATTATAATTTTATATTTATTATTATTTTTATCATATTATTATGACTTATTGATTAAATTATTTATGTATTAATATCGATTATTATTATGATTATTATGATTATTATAATATACTCTACATATATATTTATATATGATTAATTTTTTATATTTAAAATTTATATATATTATTTTTTCAAGAATTTTATTTATGAAATTATTGTTTTACCATTCTAAGAATGGTAAATATACATTATTATTATTACGTATTATTATTAATTAAATTTTATATAAATAATTAAAATAGTAGATAATTATATATATAATTACTAAATAAATATATATATTAATAATAATAATAAATAGATAGATTCTTATGTGTGGACTTATTGATATATATATCCAATTCAATATATGACATGAGCCTATAATAATCAAGGATGCATCTTAAATCGGTTTCTTTGAATGTTGTTTTATGTTATTTTAATTCGTCTGTAAAATAGTGTATAGCTCACAAATTCGTAAACGGGTCATTGTCAATGCAGGTAACAAGCACAATTTAATAACTTTTTCTTTACGAAGGTTGGGAGTTTGATTAGACTTTCTTTTAAAATCAGATTCTTTATGTTTTCACATGCTCTAAGCATATTTTTAATTTTATTTTTATATATAGGTTAGGAAGAAAGGTAGTGAATTCTGAAATCATAATAGACAAAGAGGTGCAAGGCAAGTGTATTCTGAACATGTTCCAAGGTACAGAGGTTCAAGTTCACCAGTTTTCTACTTGCAGTATTATAAATTTATTTTGGTTTTCCCAATTTCTTCATTAATTATTTCTAATTTATATTAAGTCTAAAACATATAAGTTTCTCATTATATTATGGAGACTTTGAAGGATATTGAGGAGGATTCGTATTGGGACCATCATCCGAGAACCATTTCTATGGGGCTCTAAAAGAATCTATGACTTCAAAGAAACCGGAGCCTTGTTCGTTTTTTATTGCTCGGAACCCGTCGAATCTAAGAATAATTACAGCAGCTCATTATATATATATATAAGGACTATCCTATAAAATATATATATATATATACTATACATTAATAATATTAATAAATAATATTTTCACTTTGTAAAATGCATTTATTTATATGATTATAAATAACTATTAATTGTGTGTGAATAAACTAAATTTAAGTTTTATCATAATGTACTTGAATATATATAAATTAACTATATTGTGATTTAATATAATTAATAATGTAATTAGTGAATATATTCAACGTCTTTGTAATGAATAAAGTTTATTTTTTTTATCAAAATATTATGGTCTGGGAGGAAAAGAATAACTAAAAGAGCTTAAGATACAAGTCTTAGGAAAAAATCGTACTTTTAAGAGTTCTAAATTTGTAATGTGACACCACAAACTCATAAGGATCAAAAGGGAATATATTAACAAAAACGCACAACGTATTATTAGTTTTAAAAAAAGTTAAAATATAATTTTTTATACTAAATTGAAATTAGACGAGTTAGATATGAACATAATTAAGCATAAGATATTTACAAAAATAAAAATAATTTGGATTATAATTACGTAATATAGAGTAACAATTATAATTAAAAATATGACTCAACAATAGTAATTTTACATATGTTTTAAAATACACACATATAATTGAGATCTTTACTATAGAGACATTTTTTATTTTTGAGACATCAACCTTATTAATAAAACAGGATTGTACTATAATAATTAAATATTCACTTTTTATACTATGCTTTATATTGATATATAAAATAGCAATTTCATAATATTGAATATTAACACATATTATATATTTATATATTTTCAAATGCTGAAAATTACGTTAAACTATACTCAATTAATTTATTAAAGATATATTTATATACCATAATATATTTCAAATGATTAGTAAAATTTAGGAAAATAATTTACATACTTTAAGTAGTTTATTATATAAATTTGTATATATAATAATATATTATGTTAATTACTTTCCTCATTTGTTAAAATTTAATAAGGTATCAGTAATTTTTATAAGTAATAATTATATATTAATAGGTTTAATTTAAATATAATTTTTTATTAAAACAGTATTTCAGTCCTTACATATCTAATGATAATTATATATTTATTATAATTAGTATTAATATAAAATAATAATCATAAAATAAATATTTGAAATAATATTTCATATAAATTAATTAATAAAACGTTTTAATTTATAGTAACACGTAAAAAACTATTAATATAAATTCACTTATTTCTGCTTTATATTTTGAAATAATTAAGCTAATTATTACTAATATTAGAAAGACAGACGAGAAGATGTGATGATTGTTACAGAGAGATGCTGAGAAGAGAAGGAAGAAGATAGCACGTTAGAGAAAAAGACTTCAATAGTTGATGAAGAGAGATGATTGAGAGAGAGAGAGAGAGAGCGAGGAAAAAATTCCTAATTTCAATTACAATGCAATAAGTTAGACCCGTTCCATGCCCAAAAGAAAAATAAACGATTTAATTTCGCTATGTTAATAATCAAATCCAGTCAGAAA
The DNA here is from genome assembly GCA_015478945.1 of Trachelipus rathkii. Taxonomy (NCBI): domain Eukaryota; kingdom Metazoa; phylum Arthropoda; class Malacostraca; order Isopoda; family Trachelipodidae; genus Trachelipus; species Trachelipus rathkii. Next base: position 38,689 of record JABUQX010034942.1, read on the forward strand.
GTTTACATATCCATCACTCGTGGGCTAGAAATGATTGTGAAACTTTTAAAAAATTAATTTAATAGTAGTGTAATTATTTTTTACGCGTGTTCAAGCCACCATCGGAATTTCTCCATGAATTCAAGATTACAACATAAATTAAGTATATTGTAGCTCAGCCAATGGTTAGTCTTGAATTAGGATATGTCATAATAATGCCCTCTTGCAACGTGGCATTGTTGGTCTTCGCTTAATGGCCTTTTACCTCCTGGCGTAAACGTTTATGTATAATATAGTATCATGGTAATTAACCCTCTCGAGTAATTTTACTAATTAAAAAACGTTATATTATTTTTAAAAATTACAAGTTACATAGAATAAACTAATTAATTAATAATTATACTTATTATTTACTTTTAATTCATTATCAATTTCAATAATTATAAATCTTTTAAAGCACAGACAAACAAAAGATTTAAAAAATTTTGGATTCAGCGACATAACAGTTGCAACTACTTTTTATATAAAGTAATGTAAATTAATATCAGGGACATCAACCCAAATTACTTGCAAGTGTTGGTTAAGAAATATTATATACTTTAAACACCGAAATAAGTTGACATAAATCTCTAAAACTGAAATAAAAAAAAAAGTTTTTCAAAACTTCAAACCCGACTAGTATCAAAGGCAATGATGAAATGAAATCAGGTAATACAGGATAAGAGTCACAGTCGAGGACGTCGGCAACGTAAAACACTTAAGTGATATTTTGGTTGCTGCTTTGCACATTTGTGAAACGTATTAAGAAACAAACTATACAATAATTGATTTGCCGTAAAACAGGCTAACGGCACAAAAATTGTAATGGAAGAAAGCCATAACGAGAGATTTTCAAATTTTTTTTTTTTTTTTTTGTGCAAACACCAGATTTTTAATACTCTACAAAACAAAACGGTCGCTTAGTACAAAAAAAAATTCATTTGACTCTGAAAACCTGAAAACCGGAGGATTTAATCACAAAAAAATATCGTCATAAAGATGTGAAACAACCCTCACCATTCGGTAGAGGGGAAATTTTTTTAGTATTAGTGGTGCTAATAACTCAATTACAAAAAAAAAAAAAAAAAAAGTAACTTATGCCCTTTTACTGTTATATATATATATATATATATATATATATATATATATATATATAATATATATATATATATAATATATATATATATATATAATATATATATATATAATATATATAATATATATATATATATATATATATGTATATATATATATATATATATATATATATATATATATATATATATATATATATATATATATATATATATATATATATATATATATATATATATATATATATATAGGTATATAAATATTGTATATAATTATTATATTTGTTTTCCTAAAATATTATATATACATAATAATAATCTATATCCTTATTATATATAGTAATATATATTATTATAGTATAAATATATATATAAATAAATATTTATATATTATATTATATACTACTTATAATATATATATTATATATATAATCATATATATCTATATATTATATAATCATATATATATTATATATATAGTAATACTATATATACTTATATATATCATAGTATTATATACTATATATATATATAATATATATAATATATATATATATATCTATATATATATATAATATAACTTTATATAATTTCTATTATAAGAACAGAAAGATGTGGACTAATTATATATATATATATTAGTAGTGAATAATATAATAGTAATATAACCTATATAAATATTTATGAATACATATATATATATTTATATAGGCTTATTATATATATATATATATATATATATATATATATATATAATATACTCACAGTATTGTAAATGAGTGTTAATACTATCCTTATTATATTATATATGTAATTGATAATACATATTATATATATTGGTAAATAAAGTAAGGGTTTCACACAATTTCATAACCCTCCAAAGCTTCAAACGGAAAAGAGTAATATAAAGATTGTCATAAGCTAGTAAAATCTACTGCTCTTTTCAAACTGTATATCATAATGATCCTGGAAAACTTATACATAATAATAAAAGGGACAAATACTGGTATATACACCAAACAAACAGAGGAGAGCATCACGAGAACTTGCACGGTGAGCGAACGTGCTTGACATGATGGCCTAAAGTGCAGTATTGTGCTTGATGAACTTTGTGGCGGAACACGAGCATACCTCTTTGTCTCTTCTTTGTCATTCAAAACAAATATTTCATTTTCAAATAGATTTCCATTTTCATATTAAATAATTCATAATAAATATACCGTTCCTTAAACCTACAAAGGGTTTAATAATGCATGTAAAGTTTTTTTGCCCATCAAAAAAAAATATGGTTCAAATAACTCGTATTAAATAACCCCTTTAAAATTTAAAGGTTCAGTTATTATTTAAAAATCTCAATTTCAATACAACCTTATTTTGAAAATCTAAAGTTATTTAAATAAAAAAAAAAACATTTCATTATTATAATTTGGATTAAGACAATGATGTAATATATAACTTGTAAAAGCGAATGATGTTTTCAGATGGATTGTAACCTATTATATATAAATTTACTGTATATGAACTCACAGGACGAAACAGTCCCCACAGAAGCCCATTTCATTAATAATATATTAACTTTTGTAAAATAATTGTTTTTAACTTTTAATTTTTTTATTTATTTTTTTTATTTTATATATTAAGAACTTTACTTTTAACTAAATAAAGCATATCCGCGATCACAACCACAGCTTAAGGGTTTTTTGAGTATTAAGTTAAACTAATATTTCATTATAATATCCCAATTTAACCTTAGTGTGTAATATGTAAATAACAATTTTGATTTGTAAGTTGCAACACGATATTAAAATAACAAGCAACATAACAAAAAGTAAGTCGATTAACACTGATTTTATATTAAAAAGTTAATAAAAATATTAGCTTTGCACTTAAAACAACCCCCAAAAAATAATTAATTTGTTAAAGAACAAAAATAATGCCCACATTTTCCACTTGTATATAAAAAAATCAATGTAAATTTGTTATCCAATATATCATTATATATATATATATATATATATATATATATTATAATAAAAAATATACATATATATATATAATATATATATAATATATATATATATATATATATATATATATATATATATATATATATATATATATATATATATATATATATAAAAACAATGTAAATTTGTGTAAAGTTCTCCATTATATCATGCGATTATGGCTGCAAAATGAGAAATATAAATACAATTTAAATGGTTTTAATATTTGATGATTAACACATCCAATTTGCAATAGCTTGAAGTGTAAATTGCTGTAATGTAAATTGTTCCATTAAAAAAAGCCCACATCAACAAAAAAACTCATTAAAGTTATAAGTAGTTAAGACTTCCAAAAATTAAGCGTATTCCCAAAACATCACACGCGCACACATGCGAAATTAAAAACAAAACAAAACAAAACAAAAAAACTAAAAATAATAATAAAAAAGAAACTCACATCTATTCTATTTCTCTTCAACGGTTTACTATCTTCAAAACTATCATCATCTTCAATTAACTAAAACAAAACCATTTTTTTTAAAAAAAAAAATCTCTCATATGAAATTTAAAAAAACAAAAACAAAAAGAGAGACAGAGAAAATAATAATAATAATAATAATAATAATAATAATAATAATAATAATAATAATAATAATAATAATAATAATAATAATAATAATAATAACAGGTCAACAAATCTAAAGTTTATTTCTAATGCCTATGATCTGACCCTTGATTTCTTATTTATTTTCCTGCACTTAATCCAAATATCATATTATTTTTGTTTATCACCTTCAGTTTTGCTATTCATATGAAAACTTTTAATTAAAAATTTGGTAAAAATGAATATTTTTAAATGCAGTGGGGAAAACGATTGGGTATACAAACAGGTTTAAATAAAAAATGTTTATCATGCACAATTATGCATGTCTTGAAAATTTCATATTGATAGGACAAATACTAAAAGAAACATTGCAAAATTTTATTTAAGAAATAGTAAAAAAAAATATTTGGGGGGGGGGGGGCATTTGGCATTCCTAGTAGTAGCAGGATATGTAAATCATATTTTAAAATTGAAACAGATGAGTGAGAAAATGAAAGAGAAGAAGAATAAATTGTATTTAGGTTTTATGGACTTGTAACAGGTGTACGACAGGATTAATGGATAAGCTTTGTGGCAGGTGTTGAGTGATATAATATATATAGAAGTATATATATATATATATATAATATATATAGTATATTATATATATAGTATTATATATCATATATATTATATTATTATAATATATAGTATATTATATATATATATAAATATATATAATATATATATATTATATATATATATATTATATATATATATATAATATATATTAATATATAGATATTATATATATATTATATATATATATATTATATATTATATAATATATAGTATATATATATATATATATATATATATTATATATAGTATATATATATATATATATATATATATATATTATATATATATATATCATTATATTTAATAATATTCACCATATTTGCATATATAATATATAATCACCATATATATTATATATATATATATATATATTATATATTATATATTTATATATATTTATATATATATTATAATATATATTATATATATATATATATATATAGTAATATATACTATTATATATATTATATATATATTTGGATGTGGAGTCTATTGCAATAGCCGCCGGCTGTTTGGTGTTTTGTTTTTGTTTGTTTTTTTTTTTTTTTTTTGTTTTTTTTTTTTTTTTTTTTTGTTTTTTTTTTTTTTTTGTTTTTCATCGTGTGTCTGTGTGGTAATCCTACTGTGCTTTGAACCAACCACCATTGATGTTATTTTGTGTTTTCTGTAGTGTGTTAGTGTGAGAGATATAATAATATACTATTTATAATAAATTATAATATATATAAAAGGTGGGCACCGTTAAAGAGAAAAAGTTACAGTGCGTTAATATCCATATAACGGTTACCAAATATTAGACCGTTTAATCATTAAGAAGTTATATACGGATAAAGAAATGTCGGAAGTTAACGTTATTGTTAACGTTAACCGTCCCTTCAAATCTGTAGAATTAAGTAATAATTTTTAATAAATTTTTAAAAATATTCATAAGATTCAAGATAATATAATAATAATAATAATAAATAATAATAATAATAATATAATAATATAATAATAACATATAATAATAATATAATAGTGATATAAGCCTATCAGACTAATAATCACACTTAGGCTTGACCTGCAGACTGCATTTTGCCGCTTTCCAAAGACATCATTCATAGCGTAAATACTATTTAAATTATACTTAATAGTATTTTTGTAAATAATTGGATATAACCAACTTACAGTTTTTACACTAAAAATTACTATATTTTTTATAAAATTACAACGCTTATTAGATGTACTTCTTATATTTTTCACTGGTCACAAAAGAAGCAAGGTTCATGTAACGAACAAAAGATGTTAATGACTCATTGAACGGGCACATTCACTATTTTTTTTTCTTCCTTATGGGGAAGATCCAATATTTGGCTCGCTCTACGCCCAATTTTAACCCCCTAAAAATAGACATAAAATTCAAATTTATCAGCCGATTTTGAACTTATAACACCAAAACTGTAGCTTTGTTTGGCCCCTCCAAAACGTTGTTTTCGGGTGTTCTTCTTTGTCTGTAGCAATTCTTTCAGAATTTTCAAATTTTTTCAAAACCCAAGTTTTTGAGAATTTTTCTTATCAATTTCCAGATTTTTTTTCGAAATGACTTCAAACTTGAAATATGCATGGATTGGTCCATTACCGCTACATAGTCAAATTGTTTTTTTCGATTTTTTGTTTTGTGCTCAGAGTTGTCAATTCCAAACCCACTTTTATTTAGATTTTAAAATGAAAAATGCGATAATTTTTTTACTGTTCGGGCAATAAAATGAAATTTTCACGGCACATGTAGTGGGAAGAGATGGCCCATTTTTTACTTGGATAATTTCTTTGTATATGCATTAGTTTTGGATTTGCTCTTGGAACAAATTTAAAAAAAAAAAAAATTTGGAAATTTTTAAAAAAATTTTCTTTTGAGTATACAAAAAATTATTAGGTAAAAAGAATGCATTTAGAGCAAGCTTGCTGAAAATTTGAATTTTTGATGAGGCAAAATAAAAAAAATATTTAAACTATTTAATCTTTTTCAACATTTGAATTTTGGAAAAGTTAAAAATTGATATATATCTTTTTTTTTTTAACTCATCCGATCAACATCAAATTTTCAGGGCTTTTAAAGTCGGACAATCTGCATCTTTTTTACTTAAATAATTATTTTATATATTGAGGCTGAAAATATTTTCCCCAAAATTTTATTTCCCTCTTTAATCTTTCATGCATGGACAAAATCATTACTAAATGAATATACAAGAAATTTCTAAGCAAAAATGTGCATCTCTTCCGAATACAATAATTTCCTGAAAATTTCCTCCACTTCGCTCGAACAGGAAAAAAATTATATATCCCAATTTTTCATTTTAAAATAAAAAAAAAATTGGGTTTGGAAATTGGACAACGCTGAGCACAAAACTCAAAATCGAAAAAAACATAGTGACTATTGTCAGGAATAGACTCATCTATGGATATTTCAGTTTGAAGTCTTCGAAAAAAAAATTGTGGGGAAGTTGATACGAAAAATGTTCAAAAACATTGGTTTTTGAAAAATGAAAATTTCTGAAAGAATGACTAACAGACACAGAAAAACGGAAAACAACGTTTTAGAAGGCAAAAGCTATCAGTTTTGGTTTTAATAGGGTCAAAATCGGCTGAAAAATTCTAAATATTTTGTTCATTTTTAGGGTGGTAAAAAATTGGGTTCAGCCCGAGCCAATATTGGACCCTGTTCTTCAGCGACCAATAAGAAATGAGAATACAGGCATAAGAAAAACATGTTAAACATTACTTAAATTTTCTGAATTAATAACCGTGTAAGAATAAACACAATTTTTGAGCAATTGAGAGGAACGATGAGGACTTCTTGAAAAAAAAGTTTATTGTTATGAAATCGAATTATAAATACATAAAAATCTGATAAGAAAATATTTATAAGACACCCTATCGTAAATTAAGTTTAACGGTTACGGATTTAGGGTAAAATTATTTTAACTCGTTAAGTCCGTTACTTTTCGAACTTAACGAAAGCGTTTAACAAGTTACGAAAAAATTAAACGAGTTAAATTAACGGAATTAACGCTTTTAACGCGTTAATGCCCACCTTTGTATATATATATATATATATTATATATATATATATATTATATATTATATTATATACTATATATATATATATATATATAATATATATATATATATATATATATATATATATATATATAAAAATTAATAATAATTATATATATATATATATATATATATATATATATGATAAGTGTTGGTGTAGGCTTCTGAATGGAATCAAAGATATGTATGAAGATAATGAAGCTTATATAAGAATAGAGTGAAAAGTGAATGGTATAATATTAATAGTAGAGTGAGGAAGGGATGTATTATGTCTCTATGGCTATTTAATTTGTATATGGATGGGGCGATGAAAGAATTAGAGGTAGGGGTGGTGGGGGATGTTGTTAGAATGAAGGAGAATGGAAGAAAGTGGAGAGTACCCTGCTTACTGTATGCTGATAATTTGGTTTTGTGTTGCGAATTTGAAGAAAGTTTGAGAGGATTGGTGGGGTGTGTAAAAGGAGAGGTATGAAAGTAAATGTTTATAAGAGCAAGGTGATGGTAGTGGGTGAGAAAAGTCCACGTTGTGAAATAAATTATGTTGGATGGTGAGTAATTGGAACAAGTATCTGAGTTTAAATATTTAGGTTACATGTTGAACAAAAAGGAAACGGATGATGCAGAGAGTAGTAGGAGAATTCTGAAGGTAGGAAGGTGACTGGTGCAATTAAATCCTTGGTGAATGTAAAGGGAATAAGTCTTTAGTGCTTTAGAGATCTGCATGAGGGTATGTTGCTACTGGTTTTAATATATAGTTTTGAGACTATGGTGTGGAAAAAGAGGTATAGATCTAAGGTGCAATCTGTTTAGATGGATAATCTTAGGGGAGTGTTAGGAGTGAGAAGATTGATAAAATGAAGAATGAATGTCTTAGCGAGTTGTGTGGTGTGAAGAAAGGAGTAAATGAGAGAATTAACGAGTGTATTAAGGTGGTTTGGTCATATAGAGAGGATGGATGATAGTCAGTTGGTTAAGCGGATGTATAATGGTGTGTACTGGGAATTGACCAGCTGGGAGACCAAAGAAAAAATGAATCGAGTCAGTAAAGGAATGTCTGAAGGAAAGGATTGTGAGTTTGGTAGAGGCTAGAAGAAAGGTGCATAATAGGAGTGAATGACAGGGTTTGGTCACTTTTGAGAGGGTGTATGGTTATGTGCCTGACCCAAGAGATCAACACTACATTGACGAGATACCATATTGAGGGCCCATCGCGGTCTTGTGGGTTATTCTACTTAACTATCCTAATTCCAAGCATGTTACGCATTCTACCCTACATCTATTGGGAAGTGAAGGGAGGAGAGAGAAAGAAAAAGGAAAGAATATATATATATATATATATAATATATATATATATATATATTAAATATCATATA
>JABUQX010034942.1:52500-104570 GCA_015478945.1 Trachelipus rathkii
ACATATGTTGAGGCCAATGAGCTTGTTGGCAAGGATAATCGCAGTATGATGTATTCCAACAACAAAAGAACAAAGCTTCCTTTCCACAATTTGCACACCACTGCTTCTTTTTGGTTTCTTCAATGGCCCTTTGTTTTTTGTTCCATTTGCCTACGAACATCCTCTATAGCTCTTTGTTTTTCTGCTTCTAAATTAGCTCTCATTTCTACAAGCATTACATCAGCATTGTGACGAACTTCAATTATTTCTTGTTGGTGCCTCCAATTGCATCTTTCCAATTCTAATTGAAGGGCCCCAAGTCTAGCCTCGGGTGTACCTAAACCAACTAACCCTCCTAAGACTTCCTCTAGGCTAGTCCGCATCATTTCTGCTAATTTGTGAGCGTGTTTATGCAATTCAGTAGAAAGAGGCCCAGCTTCTGGTGGAAGATGTCTCACCATTGATGGACCTGGAAATCGTCCACCCATCATCATTCCCTGAGCATTTGCCATCATTCTTAGCCCAGGAGATGTAATAGGCGTTCTAGGACCATTTCCCATACCCATACCACTAATAGGTGGCCCAAACATATTTCTTACATTAGAATTTGTTGGAGAGGGTAAAGAATGAGAGAGCAAAGGTGGTGGTGGAATGTTTGGAGAAGCAGAAATAGATGAACTTGGAGTTGTACTTCCACCAAATGAAACACTTGGAGAGACTGAACTTGAACACACTGCAGTTGTCGTAGTGGTGGTAGGTGTGGTAACAGAGGAACTATGAGGTGTAGTTGATGGCCCAATGGTTGAAGTAATTTTATCTTTAGGCTTCTCAGAGGATGAGGAACTTGCAACCGGAATAATTGATATGGATGGACTCAAGCGTGTTGTGTCTACGCCTGAGGGCATTTTAACCTTTTCTTTTTCCTTTTCTCTTTCTTTTTCTGAAGCTTTTGTGACACTGACGCTTGTGCCTAAATTAGCTAATGGATTTTCGTTTCTTTTATCCTTACTTGAGGAACTTTTAGAAGATTTTGAAGATGAATGATCTGACATTCCCTTTGTTGCTTCATTTGTACTGTTTGCTACAGAAATAGTCACCCTATCGCTACCAGAAGTATGTTCTAACGTTTGACTATCCACTCTTTTAATGGCAATGTTACCTATTTTTTTAACAAGTTTTACAGCTTCCATAAGTGAATCTGACTTTTCATTTTCCTCATCTTGTATTGAATTAGTATTTGAATTAACATTTGATTCTTCTTGTTCTGTTTTTTCTAATTCCTTACTTTTTCTGTGTTCTCTCTTATCTCTTAAGGCATTAGTTCCGTCTTTCTCGCTTTCAGAGCTTGTCTGAGAATGAGGCTTAGAAATTTTATGAGGCGAGGAACTAGGTACTTCTTTCTCAGCAGATAAAGATTTACTACTGATTGTTATGTTGTGAAATATTTTATTGGCATAATTCTGAAAGTCTATAATAGACGAATTAGCTTCTTTACTAAATTCCTCTTTTAATTTTGCTTCATCTACACTTTCAATTCCATCTTCATAGTCATTGCTTTCCTTTTGACATTCTTCACTCTTCCCCGTACCTAACAGAGATTTTATATTAACAGATGGCAAGGAAAATTTTTCTTCCATATCCTCTTCAAAGTTTTCATTTACTTTTTCTGACATTTTCTGAATATTGAGAGATTTTGGTAAACTTACTTTACCAATAGTTAGAGATGTGTTTGCTAAAAGCTGCTCATTATAATCAGTATCCAAAGTCTCAGCAGTTCCAGACTTATCTTCCTCGTTATCTGATAACATATTTTCATCGTCATTACAGCTAGCTTCCAAACGAGCATTTTTCATTATCTGCTGAAAAGATTCTACCTTTTTCCTCAAGTTAATTTCATCTATAAAGCCTTGAAAGTAGTCATCATCCATCATTTCTTCTATTTTATCCTTTTTAGAATTCTCTTTTTCATCATTACTTTCACTAACATCAGACGAATTAGTCTTATTTTCAGTTTTATTTTTATCGTTTTCATCATTTTGAACATTCAATTCTTCCCTCTCACTGTCTTCAATTTTTCCATTCTTTGTTTCAATATGCCGGTCTTCTGCTGATTCTGATGATAATAAGTTATCCTCACTAAACTTTTCTTCACTGCCGCCAATTTCTTTAAGAGCTTCTTTTCGCAAAAGCTCATTAATTCTCTCAAAATTTCTAGCATTCTCATCAACTAAATTTTCTAATTTATCTAGATCTGGTTGTTTACCAATAATGACTTGGTTTTCTGAGAGATTATTAACAGAATCTTTGGCTGGATTTACTTCATTCTCACTCTCCTCTTTTGTGGTCGGATTTTCTTCATCCTCGCTTTCATCCTTTGAAGTTAAATTTTCAGTTGAGTTAACTTTCTTCGTTTCTTCATCATTCATATTTATGTTACTTTCGATTTCCCCATTTTCTTCTGAATTATGTTGTGTGCCTGTATTGCCATGTTCAGTATTGCTTGGTGGGTTAACGTCTAGAGAATCGGATTTTTCCTCCTCCACTTTTTCTGGGGTAACTTCAACAACCTTTAATGAACTAGATTTTAAACAAGATTTCAATTCAAGATCCTCTATTTTTTCAATGTTATTTAAAAGTAAAGACTTATCATCTATAGTTTCGTGACTGGAAGCTTTTAATTCTGTATTTTCTGACAGAGTTAATTTATCACTAGATTTATGATCTTTCATATCTTCAGAATTGTCAGGTACAGAGGATAAATTACTATCTTTACAGTTTAAAATTTCATCCTTATCATCAAGTGTTTCATTTTGGCAAGGAAAGGTTTCTTCATTTTTACAAGACTGACTAAGGTCAGGTACTGGTTCTTCTTCCTCTTTATCCTCTTCTAACATCTTTACCTCAAGCCCAATTTCTTTCTCTGAATCTTCTTCCTCTTCCTCCTCTTCTCCTCCATTATTTCCTTCAATAGAATCTAAAGGTACGTCCAATTTATCGGGAGGTTCATTTTCATCTACATTAGAAAATGAACAATTTTCTTCGGTCATTGTATCTTCTACTCCTTCAATGCTATCTTCTTCTTTTCCCTCTTTAATAACGTTTGGTGATTCGAATTCTTTACAATCATATTTATGTAAAATATCGCCTTCTAAAACTGTAATTATCTGTCTTGCTGTTTGGTAGTCATGGTGGTTGTAAGAGATGAGGCGGATCTATCTCTCACAGTTCGTTTGCGCCACCTGGAGTAACTGCTGTTCCCACTGTCAGTTGAGGCTATAGATGAAGTTTCATCATCTGCAAAATAAAAAATAAAATAAAACAAAATTATATTTTTTTATTAACTTGAAAACAAAAGGATAATTAACATTAATAACAAAAGCAATGTTGGACAAGTCTCAACTATAGAGTTAAGGCAATACTACTACTACTACTATATAGGTATACTATATATATATATATATATATATATTATATAATATATATATATATATATATTATAGTTATATATAATATATATATATTTTTATATATATATTTAATATATATAGTATATATATTATATATATATTATATATATATATATATATATTATATATTTGCTGAGATTTAAAACTTAGGGATATCTTCGCTTTTCTGTTCTAAAGAGTAATAGTGCCTTTGGTTGTGTTTATTTCATGAGGAGTGGAAATAAGAGGAATGTTTCGAGAGGACGTTAAGGATGATAAGATGGAACTTTGATTCTTAGTAGTTGCTTCACGAAAGGTACCATTTCTCATTAACGTAACTGGAGCTTCACTCCTAAAATTTTAAGTGCATAAGAATAAAGTTCTTTGAAATCAATAGAGTTTGGGAAGTGGATCAAATTAAAAATAATATGGGAATGAGTTAGTGGCACTCTGAGGGGGGAGCAGCTATGAGTAAACAATGGGGAAGACTAGGATGGGTCACTTTTCGGTTGTCACCATTGTCGACTGGGGTGTCGAGGGCGTACAGGCAGTGAATCATGAGGTTGTGGAGGACTTTTCAGGTGTGTAGAGAGGAAAAAGCGGAGAGCACTACCTGGTCTAAGGAGGGACGGAGTGGGGCAGGGTGGAGTGATGATGGATGGTAATGTGCACGGCCTTGATTTAACAAAGTATTATTTAAAAGCTTTTAGTCACTAAATTAATAGAATCAGTGAAACACAATAGTAAATAACAGGATGGACTGAAAGCGTATATTATAGGAAGGGTAGTCATCCTATAAAGGTAACAGGCGTCACTTCAGGACTCATAGGGTGGCTGTGATGTGCCTCGAAGTGCTCCAGGAAAGGTCGTTTACAGAGGTCCATAAATACTTCGCGTAGTGAGTTATAAAACAATAGTGTAGGACAGCTCCTTCGGAGGCTAATCGAAGGTTCGGGTCCCCTACATTGGGGGCCCGTCATAGCTAACAAACAGGTTTTTTAGCCTGTTACCCTCATCCAAGGAAGAAGTATGAAAGTCTGAAGACCATTGGGAAGATGCACCGAGGACCCAAGGGTGTGAAAGTGAAAAAGAGGGAGGAATATCATCTTTTTCAAGAGGGAGTACGTCAAGTATCTGATGAGTGCTAGGAAGCATTTAAAAAAAATAATAAGATAGAAACTGTGATGGAGGAGGATTGAAAGGACAGATAGTATGAAAAAGGAGGGGATAGAAAAAAGATTAAAAGTTTTTGTATGTGAAAATGCACACGCTGTGCTCGGCCGAGGGACGCACGAATTCCAGTATTGGTTTTGGCACTATGGTAAATGGTTCCAGGTTATTCCAAGAGGCATAAACTTCAAAAGAAATCAATACCCCCTTGCGGGGACAAAATGAAGAATGAACGCATTAGGGAGTTGTGTGGTGTGAAGAGGCGTAAGGGAGAATAAACGAGAGTACATATGGTTAAGCGGATGTATAATGGGGAGTGTGCTGGGAGACTGGGAAAGTAGATCGGTCAGTAGGATGCTGAAGGAGATGATGAAGTTTTGATGGATGTTAAATCAGTGTGAATCCAGGATGATGAGGGGTTTGTTGATGGGGTATGGTTGTGGCTTTGCTGAAGGGGATACATTCCTACATTGAAAGATTCAGTGAAAGTTGTCGGAATCGTGAAACTTAGGGTTGGATTTTTCTGACTCCGACAAGTTCTCACTTAAGGGTATAAAGAGGGGGCTTTCTTTTCGACTTGCCTTATGTTCTTCTATTTACTTTTCTGTATTTACTTCCATTGGGCACATATGGGGAGTTAGGATTTATTATTATTTTATTATTATTTTTTTTATGTATATTTGTATTTATTATTATTATTTTTTATATTATTTATATATTAATAATACAATATATATTTTAATATATATGTATTATAGTATATTATATATATGTATTATAATATTATATATATATTATTATATATATATTAATATTTATTATATTTAGCTGTACGATGAGAAATAATGACATCAATTTATAAAGTTGAACTGAAAGGAGTAATTACTTTCTCTGCTCTTAAAATTAAACATATCATTTATTCTATTATTAAACTAAAATAGTTTGTTGAAACCATTTTACATAATCTATAATTATAATAAACTACAATATTGAGAAATGTTGAAAATAATTTAAATATTTAAGAAATTTATCACATTCTGCTTATTTTAATATACTCCATTTTATTTATCCCTTTAAATTACAAAGACTATATGGCGTTCCTTCAAAGCTTGTAAAAAAAATAGGGTTTGATAATGTAACTTTGTACAATAAGACTAAAATTTAAGCGTAAGAACATCTTAACATGAAATAAAATTTTATCGAGATATTATATTATATATATATTATATATATATATATAGTATATATACTAATATTATATTATATATATAGTTATATATTTATATATATATTTTATATATATATACTATAATTATTATATATATAGTATATATATATATATAATATATAATATATAGAATATATATATATAGTTAGTTCCGTGTTTCACTCAGGTATTCTTAAATAGTGAATCATATGAAATTCAACCAACGTTTAATTAGGTTACTGCCTGGCTTATACAGATATTTAAACATGTAATTTACAAAATCATAAATTTTTGTGTTTTAAACAGTTTTCCATACTTTATAACAGATTGCAGATTATCTGTAATAATAAACACTTCAAAAAAAAAATTTGAAGAAAAATATGGTCATAAAAGAAATAACTACGTTTCATTAAGGATTAATAATGGAGTTTCGATAGAATAGAATAAATACAGTTAGAGATTGGTAAAAAAAAAAAAAAAAAAAAAAAAAACACACACACATTAACAGATATAATAAAACTACTAGTCAATATTTTTTTAAAATCTTGTACTAGAATCTGTAGATAGGATGATTTAGAAACGGTTAGATGTAATCTACATAATAAAATAAACATATATTTTAGCAATAAAGCATCCACATTCTTTAAAGAGTAATAGACTAAAGAAAAAGAATTTCAAAACCATTTTAGGCACTTATTTCCATATGCTATAGAAACTAACATCGGCAGAAGTGGAACTTCGTTCAGAGATAAATTCGCTCTTGAAATATTTTCCTCATTTTTATTCTCTTTCTTTAAGTTTTAGTCATCACTATATTTACTATTTATTATCAAACATTCAGTCAACACTATTTTCTACCTAAAAATTTCTGTACAAAACCGAAAATATTCAGCGTTAAAACTTTCCCGGTTAGTATTGCATAATGATAGTAAATAATTTCAATGCCTTTTTTAAAGATTTTAAATTCGAATTAAAATACAAAAGGAAACTTATTTTTTAAGAAAAATTTTAACTACAAACTATTAAAATTTAAATGTGTTAATTTGCACATCAAAATTACATGATCCATTTCAAACATCATAGACCACATATTTTTTTTCCTTTCTAAAAATGTCTAAAGCCAATGGAAATGCCTTCCTTTTTCTATCTTTCTTTGTTTTGGCTGTTTAATTTCAATTTTTTTCCTTGCAATTTCTTTCTCTCTTTCCTTTTGCATTTCTTTATTCAATGATTCCCCTCCAAGTTTTACTGCTTTTTTTTTTTAAAAGGCAACTCTTTTTCTCTAGCTACAAAAACTTCTCGTTTCTTTATTAAACTTATGAGTTATCAGCTAGAGTTTTCTTTTAACTAGCTTATTCAGACTTATTAAAGTTAATTAGATATTAGAATTACAACCAAAAAGATTTATTATTTAACTGTTCACAAAACGAATCTATATTTTTTACTAAATGGAATATACTTATAAATTGCAATTCATATCCATACGGTCATAAAAAGGTAACATTGTTGGTGTCTATACTAGATATATTAATGACAGTGTTTAGTTGTTTATCAAATTCTTATTAAATTATGGCATGTGAAACAAAAATATATCACCAAACTTATTTTGTCAAACGTTATACTCGTCATACCAAGCTTGCTTTGCCAAACATGATAGTTGTCACACCAAACTTGCTTTTTCAAACATAAGAGTTAAGGGAAGAATTCTATGTAATAGTAATATTGCATTTTGGGGGTTCTACGGTAAATGAAATGGTACAATAATTTATAGCTACATGAACGTGTTAGGTGAACAAAAATTTTACACTATACAGATTCAAAAGCTCCCAAGAAATAATTCTTAGGATAGAAAATTATAAATACATTAATTACTTAAACAGTTCTAAAGACTAATAAAGACAGTAGACTTAGCTATCATTACTATTAAACTAATTTACTCTAGCTCACCGAGGCAACAGCAATATTAATTCAAAATGAATGATTATGTAATACTAAAAGAAAAAGATTTTAAGAGTTATGAATGATTTCATTTCAGAAAATTGCAAGGGGAAAGTTAAGAGCAATTTTTTCAACCTTTTACTATAGGAATAAAGAGCAGCTTACAGGGATTACTACACATTTTTTAAACTTTTTTTAATACTAAAAATGACTAATATGCTATCTCAACTGACCCTCAGAACAATAAGTTTTCGCTTTAATGGTTTAGTGAGCAACTTTCAAAACTTTCCAAACATGCTACAGAATTTTGCTTTTAAATTAGTGTCAAAACTCAAAACTTTCATATGATGATTTCATGTTTTAAAAGAAAAGATCTGTAGCTATATATAATTTATATTAATACAAGAACAAATGATTACTGTGATAGCAGACTCTATATAAATTTAATGAAAAATATATACTATTAAAGTTTCATTTTTACATTTATTAGCACAAAACACTAAACATCCATAAAAATAAAATAAAAATATAACATAAATAAATTTGAGTAACAATTAAAAATTTGAATAATTAAATATAAAGAGATTATGTCAAAAGAAAAAAAGAATGACTAAGTAACTTCAAAAACTGACAAAAACTTCTCAAATATAAAATATTGCATCCATTATCATAAACTAGTCCTAAAATTAATAATTTCTATAGCAATCTGATCATGAGCTATTGCAAATTTAATTCATCATCGTAACTTCATGACAACTACAATGATTTTCTTCATTGTATCTTCTACATGACTCTCCTTTTAACGCAAGTCTTCGCTTCTCGCTAATAACTCTGAAAATTTTTCCTTGGGAATGTACTTTCCTGTAATTACAATAGCAACTCGAATTTTTTTTTCCTTTCTCAAGATGTTCACATTTAGAGCTTAAATAAACTTCTTCATTAACTCCTATGTTCATGTTCCTTCTCATGTTCAAGCAACTTTAACTTCAACATCCTCCTGGAATTTTTAAATCTCTAACTCTCTTAATTTATCCCTCATTCAATGATCTTTAATTTAAAGCTTCATCTACAACTCCGTTTTCCAACACACAATCTTCAGAATTTCCCCTTCAAATCTCTTACCTTGTCTAATTATATGCTTAATATACACTATGCTATTCTCAGGAAAACTTCTCGTCCAATGTTTCAGTTCTACAGACTACCACAGTGGCTTGACTGTCTTACAACATTCTGGTTTTCTTCCAGCACTAATCCAACAAAAGAAATTTTAACACCTATACAATTCAAAAACTTTACTAATCACAATCATAAGCCTAGATTCAATAAAAAGGTTTTCCCTTACTTTAAAATTACCTCGGCCCTCAATTCGTCTGACATATCTTTCAAACATAATGTCCTTAATAATAATAATAATAATAATAATAATAATAATAATAATAATAATAATAATAATAATAATAATAATAATAATAATAATAATAATAATAATAAATTAGTGAGGAAACTTAGCGAAAAGATTGAATATAATAAATGTAGCAGAAAGAAAGACCGTCAACCAAACCACAAACATATTTGCAATTTTATAACAGTATAAAGAAAGTTTAGTTAGAGGTAGCAAATTTACTAATTTACTGTTAATAAAGAATAAAAAATACCACCAAAAGAAATATTTATTATTATTATTATTATTACCATCATCATCATCGCTTACTCACACCACACCACTATGAAAAGTAATGCACAATCTTAAAAAATATATGAAAAAATGAAAATAGATATTTTTGTAAAATCGACTGGAAATAAAAATTTTTTTGCAGGATAACACTTTTCTTTTTTAATAATTTTAGTCATTAGTTAATATCTTCATAAATAAAAATGTATATAAGAATATAAACTCAAATAGTAATTTTAAATAAATATGTTGAATTAATGATTTAAAAAGGCCCCCTAAAAATAAAAAATAAATACTACTACTACTACTATTATTAGTTATTATTATTATATTATATAATAAATATTACGGTATATATTACTATCTTTATATTTTAATTACATGCATATTTTAAAACATGCAAACAACACTATAATGATTAAATATAACGAGCTATAAACCTTCTCCCTAAATCTAATGAAGCAAACCCTTCTCCCTAAATCTAATAAAGCAACCTTAGTCAATTAATAAATACACATAAGTACCATATCAATAATACAGTATATATAATATAAAATAACGACATCAATTGAAAGATGTAAATAACAATGCATTTTATAGAAGCCAAATAAATAAATATAAAATTGACGGAACAAGAGCAAAGAAAACTTACTCCAAAGAAAAAGAATAACAACAGGAAAAAGTCAACAAGTAAAATTGCAAGAATGGAAATTCTTTTATATATAAATTTATGGAAACTAGGTCGGATTAGCATTAAAACTTTTATAACAATCTAGAACAAGTGGAATCTTCATATGCAGTCCAATTCATTTAAAAATATGATTTTGCAGTTCTATTAGGCACCCCTTCACATCAAGTGAATACGAATGAAATCCGAACATAATACAGATCTTTTCCTATAATATTTCTGGGTTGAACCTCAAAGATTTAAATTCTACTTTTTTGAATAGCGGTAAAACTCCCAGTTAGTTTTTGTGATCGAATTCGAAGGATAGTCGCGCCTTTGTAGAGTGGAATCAATAACCTAATTTGATCTTTATCATATGGATTGAAAGGCAGACGATGAGGAGCGTGTTTAAATTTTCCAAAACGTTCTCTCAGCTTTTTAATATGTTCTGAGACCTGAAGAAAAATAGAAAAAAAAAGGATATAATTTACCAATATATATTACACACTTATTTTTTATTATTAATTTTATTATTAATATTATTATTAATTATTAATTATTATTATTTTATAAATATTTTTATTATTATTATTAATTATTATTATTATATTCTTATTATTAATTTTATTTTATTATTATCATCATCCACTTCTCTCCAGATGGGGGTAAAGGTGCGTGCATGCACCGGAAACATAAGTAGATGAATATGACACAAGTCGAAAGGAAAGCCCAGCCTTACCTTTCTTCTCGCCTCTGCAAAACTAACATTCTCTCTCGCTTCTGGACTGCTCATCAATTTTTTTCTTCAGTCTCCAGTTTTGGTCGCATACTAGCACTCGACCAATATAACTTCGCTTAACAATCCGACTAATCATAAATTTTCCACATGACAAACATCTCACGTACTTCTTATCGTCTCATTTATCATGATGGGTTGAATAAGGACATAATTGTTATTCTCATTTTATCATTCCCAGAACAATTCAGCCCTAACATTGTCATTTTGACCCCATTGTACTTTTATTAATCCTCTTATTCCAGAGTTCACACACTATACATTAACACAGGTAACAACATACCCTCATGTTTATTATTATTATTATTGGTGATTTCTTATGAAAATATAGGCATTTCTTTTTCTTTTATTATTATTGTTGAGAGAGAGAGAGAGAGAGAGAAGTGAGAGAGACAGATGACAGAGAACAGAGAATGAGACAGAAGACATGATGCGAAGACAGAGGCAAAGAGCAGAGACAGAGACAGAGACGAGACGAGACGAGAGAGAGAGAGAGAGAGAGAGAGAGGAGAGAG
Organism: Trachelipus rathkii; assembly: GCA_015478945.1. Lineage (NCBI taxonomy): Eukaryota > Metazoa > Arthropoda > Malacostraca > Isopoda > Trachelipodidae > Trachelipus > Trachelipus rathkii. The sequence goes on from JABUQX010034942.1 coordinate 63,891, forward strand.
AGAAGAGAGAGAGAAGAGAGAGAAGAGAGGAGAGAGAGAGAGAGAGAGCAGAGAGAGAGAGGGAGAGAGAGAGAGGAGAGAGAGAGGAGAGAGAGAGAGAGGAGGAGAAGAGAGAGGAGAGAGAGAGAGAGGAGAGGAGAGAGAGGAGAGACGAGAGAGAGAGAGAGAGAGAGGAGGGAGGAGAGAGAGAGAGAAGAGAGAGAGAGAGAGAGAGAGAGGAGAGAGGAGAGGAGAGAGAGAGAGAGGAGAGAGAGCGAGAGAGAGGAGAGGAGAGAGAGAGAGAGAGAGAAGATGAGAGGAGAGAGTAGGAGAGAGAGAGCAGAGAGAGAGAAGGAGAGAGAGAGAGAAGAGAGGAGAGGAGAGAAGAGAGAGAGACAGAGAGAGAGAGAGAAGAGAGAGAGAGAAGGGAGGAGAGAAGAGAGAGAGAGAGAGAGAGAGAGAGAGAGAGAGAGAGAGAGAGAGAGAGAGAGAGAGAGAGAGAGAGAGAGAGAGAGAGAGAGAGAGAGAGAATATTAAGCAGTGTACTCTTTTTGTAATAAATATTTTGCATTATACATTAATATTAAATACCGGTAATAAATAAAAGTTAATCTAATTCAACTTTTGAAGATTCTGGCAATCTCTCTCTCTCTTCATCGTCATCATCTCTGATGTTCCAGGTCTTTAAAATAAATTGCATATAAACTGGTACATGGAATTCTTATTTCTATGAAAGTTAGGAAGGCAAGGAGCTAGGATGGCATCCCCTTCCATACTTCAAAAGTGTCCCTAAGATGGTTAGTGACATCCCTCATTCAACTATTCTTTCTGGCTTAATACTAGAAATTTTGCACAGTTTTGGGTGCACTTATGTTAAACCAATCCCGTAGAAGGGTAGCCATTCTGAACCTTCTTATTACTGCCCTATTGACCCCGAGCTGTATTTCATGACTGAGTCTATCTTCAATTCCCATTACCTAGGTCATTATTGCTCTCATTTCCCACCATCCCAATCATCAATATGGTTTTAGACATTGAGGTCAACTGGATATTATGTATGCCCAGAACTTGATACACCATTCTTCTTTTCAATTCAAATTTTTTAACTCCCTTCTAATTATTTTATAACCAACTTTCTGATTTTATTCTTGTTGGATAAGATTTCCAGTGTGTGTGTTGGGGGGTTGGGGGGTTGGGGGTTTGGCCTCAACCTTATGAAATTGAAATGCACCTTTAAATGTCTCCCTTGATGGTTCTGCAACTTCTAGTCTCCAATGTGTTCAATATAAAAAATTGTCATGGGAACATCATATTACATTGCCAGTGATGATTCAGAGAAGCTCAAAATTCTTTCCAAGATTTTAGATTTTTTTCTCCTCTAGGATATTTCACCTATAGAAGGATATCATCCCTCCTTGTGTGAAATAATTCTCTAACATCCAAAATGGACGATAGTTTCACCAGTCTTTTTTTATTAAGTCTAGGACAAGGCCAAAATATTATAAACGATTCTTTACTTCATTACCCTTTGTTTGTGACATGACATCACCACTATATCTCGAATCTATATGTACTATGCCAGCAAGTGCTCTAGAAAGTTGATTAATATCATTCCACATCTTTTACAACACTTTTGTAGCACATGATTTTGTGTGGAGACTGGCAATTCCAGATTTGTTCGATGTAATACCTTCTCCTTTTTAGTCACCTCCATTTTAAGATTCTCTTTCTCATCTGTAATTCCCGACAAATTGACTCCTTCACTGTAAAGCTCGAGTCTGTGCTCACCTATGAAAATATTTAGCTTTATCTATTTTATACCCCATATTTGAATTGATCCTTACCTGTGAGTGGTGATATCATCATGGACAAAACAATTGTAGACTTGTTGGGATACACAGTTCTCTCTTCATTAATTACTGTGGTATTCATATTCAACTACTATTTCAATTTATTGAAACCAGCTTTTACTCTACCAAAATTCAGATTGCTGTATCTATTTTCAATTTTCAGGTAAAGATGAATGTTGTGCAAATGTGCATAATGAAATGTCTATTCACAGGTTACTTAGTTTTCCACTTTATGACTTACGCTATCTTTTACCAATCTACAACTAAAAAGTTCAACTGTTCTGTTGTTCATTTATTACATAACTCTAGTAGTAAACTTCATAATGGAACATTTTTTCTCATTTCCTTCTTTCTCTGAAATCATCATTTGGATGTTCACCACATCCAATGGCTTTACTCTAGTTTGCAACATTTAGTTGGTGAACTCTCTTTCTATATATAACGTATCTATCCACAACAACCCTGGGCATGTCCTTTCCATTACCCTGATATTTGAAATGAACCCACCATACAATTTTTTTCAAAGTTCACATCCCTCTCGTTATACTGTTAAACTTTCTCCTTTCTACCTTTGAATTATTTCAATAACATTCTCTCATTATCTTATGCAGTCTCTAAATCTTCCACAGGAACTTTATGTTACGTTTACTGCACCCTAGATCTATGCTTCTTATTCCACACCATAGTTTCGTTACTCTACAATAATACCGGTAACAACATACCCTCAAAAAGAACCCTAGCACACTCAAGACTTAGTCCCCTTGTATTCACCAAAGATTTAATTTCACCGGCCGCCTTCCCACCACTCGCAACTTTTCTATTACACTCAGCATCATCTCTTCCCTTTTCATCCAACATATAGCCTAAATATTTAAACTCAGATACTTGTTCCAGTTGCTTACCATCCACATGATTTCACACAGCAGACTCTCCTCACCTACCACCACCACCTTGCTCTTATCTAGATTTACTTTCAAACCCCTCCTCTACACACCTTGTCAACTTTCTTCTGATTCACCACACTAAACCACATCATGTGCATTCAATAAGTCTCTCTCTCTCTCTCTCTCTCTCTCTCTCTCTCCTCTCTCTCTCTCTCTCTCTCTCTCCTCTCTCTCCTCTTCTCTTCTCCTCCCCCTTCTCTCTCCTTCTCTCTCTCATCTCTCTCTCTTCTTCCTCTCTCTCTCTCTCTCTCTCCTCCTCTCTCTTCCTCTCCTCTCTCCTCCTCCCTCCCCTCTCCATCTCTTACTCTCCATTCAATCTCTCTTCCCCTCTTCTCTCTTCTCTCTCTCTCTCCTCTCACTACCACTTTTCACTCTCTCTTCTCTCTTATCCTCTCTCTCTCTCCTCTCCTCTCCTTCCTCTCTCTCTACTCCTCTCTTCTCTCTCATCCTCTCTCTTCTCCCGTTTGTTCCAGCTCTTCGTTATCTTTCTCTCTCTCTCTCTCTCTCTCTCTCTCTCCTCTCTCTCCTTCCTCTCCTCCTTCTCTCTCTCCTTCTCTCTCTCTCTCATCTCTCTCTATGTCTACTGTAGTATTATTATACTAATATTATTCTCTCTCTCTCCTCTCTCCCTCCTCTCTCTCCTCTCCTCTCTCTCTATCTCTCTTTCTCCTCCCTCTCTCTCTTTCGCCTCTCTCTCTCTCTCTCTCTCTCTCTCTCTCTCTCTCTCTCTCTCTCTTTTCTCTCTCTCTCTCTCTCAAGCGAAAGCCAACTCTCTCTCTCTCTCTCGTCTCTCTCCGCTCTGCTCTCTCTCTCTCTCTCTCTCTCCCTCTCTCCCTCTCTCTCTCTTCCTTCTCTCTCTCTCTCTCTCTCTCTCTCTCTCTCTCTCTCTCTCTCCTCTCTCTCTCTCTCTCTCTCTCTCTCTCTCTCTCTCTCTCTCTCTCTCTCTCTCTCTCTCTCTCTCTCTCTCTCTCTCTCTCTCTCTTCTTCTCTCTCTCTCTATTCTCTCTCTCGCTCTCTCTCTCTCTTTCTCGCTCTCTCTCTTCTCTCTCTCTCTCTCTCTCTCTTCTCTCTCTCTCCCTCCCTTTTTTTAAATTTCTTTTATTGAAATTCCATTGTATCTGTGGCACTAATTCAGTAAAAATCGTACAGTGATCCATCTTCTACTAATTTTTCGGGTAAGTAAGCCAAATACTATAATTTTATGAGAAATGTTATTCAAAACCAAAACACAAAATTAACCTAACGAGATAAAAAGGTAGTATGGAATTGAATACTTTAAGTGCAAATTATTAAACATGTGGTGAAAGACAAGAAATTTATTAAAAAAATTCTCATTTCAGGTTTTAAGTGCAAATTATTACATGTGGTGAAAGACAAGAAATAATAGTTATTTATTTTATTATTATTATTATTACACTGGTCGACAAAAAAATATTTTCCTTGGTTCTGTCATTCACTTTGAAAGGTTACTTCTACTACTTTTGGTGTGCTGAATACGAAATCTATGCTCAGATTTACCCTGTCACATGTAGTTTTAACGCAATTAGTATGCGTTAAATTCTTCAATTCACGGATTTAAGTCCTACAGTGTTGCTTCTGGGAAGAGCATACATGGTTTATTTGTATAAACCTATCGACTTATTTTGGTTTTACATACATAAATGTCCTTTTACTTTGTTATATGTATTTAAATACTAAATACATATGGAAAAAAAAAAAAGAGACGAAAATGGCTTCAGCATATATTAATTTTCCTTTGGTTATTAAACATACATTTCATCTTTGTAATGGTAACAAAGTGATTATTATTATTATTATTATTATTATTATTATTATGATATTATCTATTATTAGGCTATTATTACCGGAGCCTTCAGATCGTCCCCCAGGGTGAGCCTTGAAATTGAATCTAATGTGATGTCACTCTCTCTTCGAAGGGAATACATCATGTGCACAAGTTATCTTAGTTTTCAAACCAAAATACAGTCTGCTCTGACACTGATCCTGCAGGAGATACCTCAGAATCCTAATTACTGGCCATTTGCAAACACAGTTCATATTATTCTTAATATCCTTAACATACCTTTGCAAAATGTGTTGCCTTTCTCTTATGATGAAGAGTACACACCATGGCTATTCCCCACTCCCACCAATTGCTTGGCGCTGAAATTTCTCTCCAAATCTAGCCACCCTGCTGCCTTGTTAAAAGCATTCATACTGTCTTCATTCCATGAGTTCACGGTGAATTTACTCGTGTTTACTGACGGCTCTAAAATAGGGGACAGTGTGGGCGCATCTGCTGTATACCCTCCCCCCTCATGCTTCAATTTTTACGGCAGAATTAATGGCTATATGATTTTCCTTTCCATTCTAATCTTAAACTATTCCATTCTTATGTCATTTATTCAGATTCGCTCAGCGCCCTCCAGGAGCTTAAAACCCCTTATTTCAAAAACACAATGGTATCCGCCATACAACAATTTCTTTGGCTGCTCCACTCCCGTAAGAAAACAAATCACTTTATGGTGAATTCCCCTCTCATGTAGGGAATGGCAATGAAAATCGCTGTAGAGAGCCAAAATGGCCACCCCTTCGGTCTCAGAGCTGTTCAGGCCACCTTCCCGGTTGCCATTAACAAAAAGTCGCCTCCAAATCAACTATTAAGATCCTGCTCTCCGACAAGGCTTTCGATCTTGTTGCAAGAGTGCTGGACGATTGATCAGCGAGAGCGAAACTTAGAAAATATAAAGTCGAACATTGGCGAGTGGTCTTCCTCCCACGGACGAAAGCGCTTACACGAGGTGATTACTTTTGCACGCCTCCGTTATTGCCATACCAATATCACTCCACAGTCACTATATTCACGGACCCTCTCCCATCTGTAAATTTTGCCGTCGACATACCCCACAATCTGCTCGCGCGACATATCTTCATTGATTGTCCCCAACTGGACCCTATTCGCCGTCGTCGTTTTCCTACTTTGTGGTCCATAGACCATTCTAAAAGATTGTCCCATATCTTATGCTGAATCTTCCCACTTTAGTAGTAACTATTTTCTTGATCTCCGATTTATTTAGACAATATATGAAATTTTGTTATTGTTATCAAAAAATTAGACTTATTTAGACTAATTTAAAATTTGTTTTTGAATTTAATAGATATAAATTTTATTTTATTTTAATTTTATTTTTTGACTGAAAATTCACTTCGCCATTCAAATTTTCCCCGACATTCAAAATAAGTACATGCCAGGACCCACTCATGATGTTGATTTTTTAGCTCAGTATGGCCGATTCTTTGTGAGCCGTGATGGGTCCTGTACATGGACTCAAAAAAAAAATATTATTTATTATTATTACTTGCCTCGATAAGACAGGTTTCCAAAGTTTTATTTCTGTTCTTAAGAGGAGTTGGCATTTGTTCCGAGAAGAGGAAGCATTCTTTTAAAGGAACCCATGACCTAAAAAAAGATAAAAAAAAAACATTTAATTACACAATTTGAAAAAAAGATAATAAAACAATTATATAATTTAAAAAATATCTTATTCTAGAATATTTAAGCTACAGTACAGCTTGTAAGATCATTCAAGACAAAATAAATGAACACAGTAACTGCTTTGACGATGTTAAAAAAAATGGCGATTTCCAAAGAATGAAATTTGCGAGTGCTGTTTTTGTGATGATCTTATTTACTGCTAATCTTTGTTAAATTTTAGTAGGTTTGCTAAGTTTGTGGATAGAATAAACTTGAAAGAAACTACAAAATCTAAAAGGTGATGAACTTTATTTATGTAGCTATATTTAGCTTTAAAAATCTATGCTATTCAGCCAAATTTAAATATACTAATAAATATAACGGCTTAATTAAGATAATTTGAATGTTATATAATAACGGTAGCCATAAATCTTAACTATGAATGATTATCGAATTTTAAACATCATTTCAGAAAATAAAAATGAATGAATGAAAAATCAATACTCCTCAGAAACATGGAGCCAAAAATGAGGAGAAAGGAGATTTACGATGCTACATAAAAAATAGAAATGAAAAGGCGAGATAATGAACTTACAAACATCAGAAATGAGGAAAATGAAAAACAAAGCACCCCTAAACTCCTACGATAACGGGTATTATGAGTTATATACCCTAATAACATAAAGTCTTTAAAATAGCTTTTCTGGGCTACTCTCCTCATCATTCTCAACTTTAGACAATAATAGTTGGTTGACAAAGATTCACCAGTGTGCAATATCACAATAATCTACAGACTCAAGTAATAAAAGTAATGACAGTTAATTATACTAAATTTATTAGGATCAATTTAATAATGAATATAGTAAAATTACTTTGTGATAATGAAAATAATAGAATGTCTTAAGATATTTAATGGAACAATACTGGCAAAATTATTGTCATAATATGAAGATCTAAAGTGATTTAATGCTATTTTATCATAAACGTAAAGGTATGATAATACAAGTTAGCCTTGTACATTTTCAGAATTAAAGCTCCAAATATTTATACAAAATAGCATGAGGAAAAATTATGAACTTATGTGGAAAATCTAAAAATATATTTTAAAAGTTAGAATTTTTAGATTTTAAAAAAAAATATAAGAACTGCAAGGAAAGAATTTTTAAACGATTTTATTTTCTACATCAGACAAACAAGGTATAAGGTATAATACCTAACTATGATTTATACATAAAAAAAATAATGCCTATATTTCTCTTAAGTTAAGAGGTCTAATATATGTAACATTAATAATGGAATTTATTTACCTGTCGTGTCTTCCAAAAAATCTGACGTCAACATTAGTATCTTTCCACTTCACAGCTTTTGCAGGCCAAAATGGAAAACCTTTCAAACGTGCCCAAACTAGAGGGTGTGCTAGTCTCTAAAAATAAAAATAAAAAAGTTTCACATAAAAAACAAAAATAGAAATAAAAAATATCAATGATATATATATAAATTATTATCGTTGATTTTTCTCCAAAATTAAACTTACACAAGCTTCACTAAACCATCTGTCAGGCTTTTTGTGGGCATTTTCATAGCAATCTGGGCATGTTTCTATTTCGCTTAATTCTTGCTTAAGTATTTTAATTAGTGTTTTGGCCAGTGAAGTTACCTTTGAATTAGCTAAAATAAAAATTATTTACATTATATATATATATATATATATATATATATATATATATATATAATATATATAATAATATAAATAATATATATATATAATATATATATATATATATATATATATATATATATATATATATATATATATATATATATATATATATATATATATATATATATATATATATATATATATATAATATATATATTTTTTTTTTACAGTTGTCACCACCACTCCACGGCAGAGCCCTATTCAAGGAGGGGTGTTGCACGCCTCAGAAGTCAACAACTAGGGTAAATTACGCAGATGAGCACAGACGCAGGCTTTGAAGTGGGCGAGATTAAATTCAGCAGGAAACACAGAAGATGGAAGAGAATTCGCACAGAACAGATGTGCAGGAAAGAAGAAAGCACCCAGCGAACTAGCCTGGGAGTTACCTACATCAACACCAAAAACTCATGTGCAGACGCAGCACCCCTAGTGCTACGAGGGCGAAGTAAAGGGGGAGGTACGCGAGTGATAAGCTTCGCTCGAGCACTTGCCGCTGCGTTACCTATAGAAAAAGAGATAAGAGCACCAACATCGCGCCGCAAAGATAGAGGGTCAGTGAACTGGAAAATATAGGAATAGATTATAAAGCCTTGGCCTTTGTCTAGACCCTGTTCAAAAGCGGGTGAAACCAGAGCCCCCCCCCCAGATATGAGAAGCAGTACTCCATACAAGGCGGATGAGGCCCGTGTATAGCTGGAGCAATGAGAGAGAGAAAAAAAAAAGTTCTCGCAGTCTAAACAGAACTCCCAGTTTCTTTGAGGCCGCCCTAGCAACCGTTGCGATGTGAGGTTCCAAGACATTTTTTCGTTTTGTAAGGCCAAGGATGTTTATATTTCAACAGGAGAAGACGAGAGAACCGTAGAAAGAGATAGGAAAGTTAGGTGTCTTAGAGAGGGAGATTTTGTAGAAGTTGAGTTTTAAAAGAATTGAATTTCTTCACAAGGTTCAGACGACCCAACCCGAAATTTCTATCCAGATCAGCGGAGAATAGAATCGGAAAGATTTAAGACGAGAGGCAATTCTAGAAGTAAAAAGAGGGGAAATGAAATGAATTGAAGAATGAAGGTCGAGTCAATCGGCATATGAGTGAATAGAGGTTAGATGTGCAGGCGAGATCATTAATGAAAAGTAGGAATAAAGTAGGAGATAGGCCAGAACCCTGAGGAACACCACTATTGACAGAAAAGGAAGAAGTCGCCACATCAACAACAGCCGATATGAAGCGGATTTGAAAGAAAATAGACATAAGTAAGCAAAGAGAAGGAGGAAACCCAAAGAGGGGAGCTCGGAGAGCAGTTGACGCGTGCCATACCCGGAGATCAAATGCTTTGGATATGTCAAGCGCCCACGCAAGTCTCCCCGTAGTTCCTAAGGCGGAAAACCATAAATCAGGAAGATAGGAAAGTATATCGCCAGTACACCTCGAGCGCCGAAAGCCGTTACTTGGTCATCGGAAAGAAGATGGAAATTGAGATTCCAGATTGATGACTAAGAAAGAGAAGTTGAGAAGAGTTCATAAGTCTTGAAAAAATACAAGTAAGAGCTATAGGCGATAGTTAGAAGGATCACAGCGGCTTCCTTATTTCGGAGATAGGTTGGACATGTGCGTGCTTCCAACACTGAGGAATTGCTAGTATTTGGACATAGAGAATATTAGTTGGAACGAGAACCCACCACAACGGAAGCACACTCCCTCAAAACTCGGGGAGAATGCCATCCGGCCACCCGCCTTCTTAACACGTTCGTAGATTTCCGGAGCCCATGCACCCGATCGAAAGTAATCACTAACATAGGCAAAGACATAGGACACCTGAGAGGAGGATGAGGAATGCCAGAATCGTCCAGGGTTGAGTTAGAGGAAATAGGAGGCCGAAGATTGGCCTTTTCAGTGGGAGAATTAGCAACAGAACCATCAGAGGAATAAAGGAAGAAAGACAGATGTTACAGAACTGTTAGAGAGTTTTTGCAAGAGCCAGGAAGGAATTTGTCAGTAGGAGAAACAAGGAGGTTAGCCACTTTCGTTTGATGAAAGCCCGATTTGCTCGTCGAAGAGTATCCCTGCAACGATTTTCTAGCAGAATGAAAATTAGCAGAGTGATAGTAGAGAACGAGAGTTTTTCCACTCCCGATACGCACTGTCTCTAGGCTGTTTGCAGAGAACAAGCACGATCGAACCATGATTATGAGGAGAGAAAGGATTAGTCGAAGAAGGAATGAAACCTGCTCATACCCATCAACGATTACAGCTCCCACCTTATGGCAGAAGGTGAAAGCGTCACCAGAGACAAAGCAGGTCATTCCAATTATAGTTAGCGTAGAAGCAGAAAAAACGCGTAGGGTAGGATGGAGCTGTTGGAGAGAAAGTATTACAAATTAAGAGATATAAGGTTTTAGGTGTTAAGATTTACCAATAGGAGCGAAGTGGGTGTATTTTATAGAGAGAAGGACTAGTTGGTGAAAGCATAGTCAAGTGTATTCAAAGAATTGGTTGGGAACGCATCCGAATGGTGTGGTCTTTAAATTAGTTGTTCCCAGATCGTTCGAAGAATGCTAAATGTATTCGGCCTCCTCCCCACCTAAATCAGTAATGAGAGGACCCCAACCATTCAGTGTTGTGTACATTGAAATCCCCTAAATAGAGGACTTCAGTATTTGGATGAGAAATATAAACAGTCTCGTGAGAATAGTAAGGGATATTCAAAAAATGGCGTGAAAATCTGTTCTGTTTAGAAAGAAAACAGTAGCAGAAGCACAAGATATTGTAGAAGAAGGAAAGATTTTAAGCCACATGACATCAAAGTTGGAAGATTCGAGATTCTCGAGACGTGTTACAGGAGTGTTTATGTTAACATAAGCTACATACTCCACCCTTTTGACGAAATATATATATACGGTATATAATATATATATATAGTATACTATATATATATGATATATATTATATAATATTATATATACTATATATATATATATATATATATTATATTAATATATATTATATATATATATATAATATATATAACAGGCTTATGGCAGAATTAATAGCGAAGCTCTGTGGCAGGTGTTAGTGATGTATGGTGTTGGTGGTAGATTCTGAAAGGAATCGAAAGTGATTGGTTTAATATTAATAGCGGAGTGAGGCAGCGATGTGTTATGTCTTCCTTGGTAATTTAATTTGTATATGGATGGGTTATGAAAGAATTTGAGGGGGAAGTGGTGGCAGGGAAGGGTGTTAGAAATGATGGAGAATGGAAGAGAGTGGAGGAAGCCCTGCTTATTGTATGCTAATGTTTGGTCTTGTGTGGTGAATCTGAAGAGTTTAAAGGATTGGAGAGAGGTTTGGCAGGATGTGTAATAGGAGGGGTTAGAAAAGTAAATGTAGGGTAAGAGTTGGGTTATGGTAGTGAGTGAGGAGAGTTCGCGGCGTAAAGCTATGTTAGATGGTGAGCAACTGGAACAAATATCTGAGTTTAAATATTTAGGAGATACGTTGGATGAAAAGGGAACGGATGATGCAGAATGTAGTAACAAAGTTGTGAATTGTAGAAGGTGGCTGGTGCAATTAAATGATTGGTGGATGTGAAGGGACCAAGTCTTGAGTGCGAAAGAGTTTTGCATGAGAGTATGGTGTTACCTGTATTAATGTATAGTAGTGAAGGTACAAAGCGTTCATATGGACAATCTTAGGGGTGTGTTAGGTGTGAGAAGATTGATAAAATGAGGAATGAACGCGTTATTGAGATGTGTGGTGTAAAGAAGGGTACAAATGAGAGAAAAAACGAGAGTACATTGATGTGGTTTGGTCATATGGAAAGGATGGATGATAGTCGGTTGGTTAAGGGATGTATAATGGCGAGTTTGCTGGAATCAAAAACACGCCCACGGACCGGCCAACTGGGAAACCGAAGAAAAATGGATTGGAAACAGTAAAGGAATGCCTGAAGGAGAGGATGGGAGATTTGGCAGAGGCGAGAAGAAAGGTACATAACAAGAGTGAATGGCGGGGTTTTGTGAGGGGGTATGGTTGTGGGCTTGTGGCCTACCAGGGCCAAGGGATGAACCCTATATTGATGAGAGGCTATAGTGAGGGGCCGTAGCAGTCCCTTGAAGCTCTAGGGTGATTTTCTGGACTGCGACGATTCTCACTAATAGGTATAAACGGGCGGTAAGGCTGGGCTTTCTTTTCGACTTGCGTCATATTCTTCTACTACCTTTGTTTCCGGTGCATGTTGCGCACCTTACCCCAAGTCTTGGGAAGAAGGTGGTGAGTATATATACCGGTATATATAATATATATATAATTATTATATATATATATATATATATATATATAATATTATATATATATATATATATATATATATATATATATATATATATATATATACTTATTATAATATATATATATATATATATATATATATATATATATTATTATATATCAGAAAACAGAAAACACGTTAATCCATCCCCCCCTTTCACCAAATCTCTCCCCCCCAGCCCCGACAAAGACTAAAATCCCCCCTTCTTCACCAGCTCAATTCTATAACAACACTTACAAACATAATTCCTCCTCCCCCTCCAAATAGTTCATGGATTACACATTTCCATACACATCTAACCAGCACATACCTGCTAAACCGCCAAAATAACAATTTGCTAAACACCCCCGCCCCAAAACTCGCCGTAGAGAAGAAACGCTCCAGAAAGAGCCAAATCAAACTCGCTCGGCAGAGCAGATTAGGTCACCACCCGGGGCTCGTGCATTATATAAATACAGATTCAAACTAGACAACGTCACCTCCCCTCTTGCGCTAGATGTCACAATGCCCAAGACACAATAGAGCACCTTCTTCTGAGGTGCCCTGCTCTCGACGCCCCCCGCACCGATTTCTCTATAACCTCTTTCCTTGACCTGTGGAACCGCCCAGAGGCGGCAGCCGGCTTCCTGGAAGCAGTGTGGCCCTCCAGTTAAGGTGGGCCAGGGGCAGAAGTAAGTATATATATATATATATATATATATATTCACAAACAATAAGAAATAATGAATATTATATATATATATATATATAATATATATATATATTATATATATATATTTAAATATATATATATATATATATATATATATATATAATATATATATATATATATATATATATATATATTATATCTTTTATATATATTATATATATATATATATATATATATATATATTTTATATATATATATATATATATATAATATATATATATAAATATATATATATATATATATATATATATATATATATATATATATATATAATATATATATAATATATATATATATATATATATATATATATATATATATATATATATATATAAAATATATATAATAATGTAGTTTTAAGTATTATGAGTCATTTTATCCTTGAAAGGTAATAAAGAGTTTGTAAAATATTTTTTCAGATTTTTTAAGATTACTTTTGTTAAAAATCTAATCAGAATTTATTATTTAACATTATTTTTTTTATATTAATTTACATAATTTCCAAAATATTTAATCATACTTCCTCAATATATAACTGTAAAAACAATCATGAAAATTATATTATGAGAGGCGTGGGAGGATATGTAAAGTTCTCATACGAGCAAACTGGTTGAAAAACCAAGATGATAATAAATTATTAAACTTTATGAAATTAAAATTTAAATAGGAAATCAAAGAGGAATAAAATAAAATAATAATAATAATAATAATAATAATAATAATAATAATAATAATAATAATAATAATAATAATAATAATAATAATAATATTAATAATAATAATAATAATAAATTTTTACCTCCATTAAATATAACAGAATTGTGAACGATCCAACGTGCATCGGACAAAAATGCTTCTGTCGATCCGTAAAACTTCTTTTTGATGTTTCTTTCCAGAGAAGAGAAATCAACAGGGTGAACGACAATATCCCAATATGTTGGAAACTCGGTAACATCAACAGGTTTTGAAAAGGGTTCCATCTTCCAATGTGAATTGAAGATAATAATAATAATAATAATAATAATAATAATAATAATAATAATAATAATAATAATAATAATAATAATAATAAAATAAATAATTTTAAATAGTAATAACTAATAACTATTACTGACAATTTCAGTTTACATACAACAACTGAGTACCTGAAAATTTTAATACTAACAATTTTAATCACTGTAAATTTTTTGAAATATGCTGAAATACAATTTAAATGAAACAAAGCGAAGATAGTGAGTGTGTTATACAAAAATAAAAACAAAATTTGTATTACTTGGAATGTTATTCTAATACTTACAGCAGGCATTGACTTTAAGCGATTTAATGCATACTTTAACAGGATGCACAGTTGGTCTACTGAAATAAGTTGCATTGCACGCGATCTGAAAAATTGTGTAAACAAATACAAAAAATTAAAATATAAATAATAATTTAGAAAATTCGTTTCTCATTTTAATATCAGTAATAACACTAAATTACATCTATGCAGAATATAAATTACAAGATAATTAAAACCTAAACTCAAAAAAGCTATGGCATATAAAACTTTAAAGATTTATGCTTGCAGTTCATCAGAATCTATATTGTTATTTTAGACCAAACTATAAACTGTATATATAAAATATTATGACATAGTAATTGTGGTCAAATTTACCTGTTCTCTACATTTTCTGCCTGCATTACAGCGTGGCATTCACTACAGGCCCAATCTTCTTCTGGTTCTTTTTCAAGTCCTGCACATTTTAAATGGAAGACGCGAGGGCACATCTCACAACATATAAACTGTCCTTCCCTATGACATTCCCAACAACAGTTGTCATTTTGCCATTCTTTAGCGGAGACCTTTGTGGAAAAAGGAAACAACACAAGGGGGAAGGAGGTAAATAGAGTAACTAGAAGAAAGTATTGCAATGAGACTCGATAACAAAAATTTTAAAACCTTTTTTTATATAATAATTTAGGAGATAAATATCAATCACTGAAAAAAAAATGACTGAAAGGGTTAGAATCTACTGCAAAAATTAAGTGTTATTTCATTGCTCAAGACAATAATAGTAAGGTATCAGAATTCACCTGTGACCCAGTATCATTTCGACAAATTTTTTTCTTCTTTCCACTCTGCAATTGTGTATTATTCTCTCTCTTTCTTTTTCCAGGTGTATCGGGTCTATCACTTAAAGGAGAATTTGGTTCAATGATAGATGACGCAGCTTGCACTTTTGCCATAAATGATTTTTGTTTGGCTACAAAATCTGGGTTATCTTTACTTCTAGTTGATCTAACTGAACTAGAAAGAGGTAGAGTTTTAGGACTGGATTTACTGGAATTTTTCAAGTCAGAAACTGAAAGTGGAGAATCAGAATTTTTAAAATTTATTTCTTCTTGTTTCTCAGAGTCTAATGAAATATTTTCTTCACATTCATCAAACTCCATAGGTTTTTCTTCATCTTCCTTGGCCTGCTCTACATTTGGCTCAACTAAAGCTTCTTTTAACAGTGGCGAGTCAGACATCTTTGAAGGTTTTCTCTAGTGCCCCAACATGAATCTGCAAAAAAGAAAAAAAAACATTTAAAATCCAAAATTTTTCATAAAGGGATCAAAATTCAAAACAGATTTTTATTTTATTTTTTTAAAAAAAAAAGGTAATCACTACCATTCAAGAGAGAAGCTAACCAAAGGTGGGAGCATTACTAATCCTAAACAGATCTGAGCCTGCTGGGCATATTCGCACATGGGAAAGTATTTGTGTTGTTTTCTGACCTGCCAGGATTTGCTAGATGGATGGAGATAATCAAAGAATTTTTACCTCATAAGATTAGTCATGCTTCATAGCTCTCTAAATTCAAGAAATGTTTAATCAAACATTGGAAATGGATAACAAGCAGCTACAATAAGAAATTTTTTTTTTTTGGTTGAAAAAAACATTTTATAAAAATGTTAAATATATTTGAAAAGTTCCATGAACGTTATGATTTAATAACATGCGAGAACAAAAAAAAAAGCCTCTTTAGTGGGTTCAAATAACTGGATTGAGGATCTATCCCACAGATATACAGGATCTGCAATTAAAAAAAAAAAAAAAAAAAAAACCACCTCCAAAAGCCAAGAAAATCCACCAGTCATATTTCCTATATATAAAGATTCCTTTCTTCAAACAAATTACTAGGGAAGACACTCGAGTATCTCAGCTATATATTGTATGTAATCACAATTCACTAACAAATTTAACAGATTTTCATTTTGAAAGATATCCCTCCAACAACAATTAACTCACCACACCTAGGAAGGTGCCCTTGAGGCAAAACTAACCAGTGATTTTTTCTCAAATTTCTAATTGGGCATGCAAAATCTGGTGGATTTTCAACTCAAAAAATATGTTCCTTCATCCTTCTACTAGGCAATCTTCTACGCAACTATAACAGCATCTTTGAGAACATGCAACTCAAACCTTTTTCTGCCCTTAATATTCTTGGTGCTTCTTTTTCTCATGATATTTTTTGGAAAGATATTATTATTTCTCCTTCTATACAAGCTCTTAACAGATATTCTGAGACACCTTCAGAATTCACGCCCCCCCCCCCCCAGTTGCTTCCCTTATTATAGGAGTGTCATTCGTCCCCTGTATGGAATATGTCCCACATATCTGTAGCTGATCCACTACTACAGACCTCCATTGAAAATTTGGTGTCTAGAGCTTTTCATGTTAGATCATTCACTCTTAATAACTCTCTCTCTAGTCTCTTTTTTCCCATTGAATTTTCACATTATTCTCTACACAATCGCTATAACAGTGGATACTGGTCTTCCGAACTCTCCAGTTGTATAACTCCTTCATTGAGAAAGGCTCATGCAACACGCTTTTCTACACAGTCTGATCCTTCTCTAAAAGCTATCTGCAATTTAAAAGGAAACTTTCAAAAGCTATGCTTAGTTTTATAATATTTTTATTTCAGACAAAAATTTTAGCATTGCACCCAAAAATGTACATACAAATAGTAAGCTTTTCAAAATTTAGCAGATAAACTTTGAAGTTCAGAGAGGTCTTTTATTACTTATGTAAGCAAATATTTTTTATTTTTAAAGTTATAATCAAATTTTCAAAGTGGGGTAATTGAGAAAACTTGATAATTTTATTAAAATTCTATTTTTGTTTAAACGTTTATAATAGATCAGTTAGCTACATAAAGCTAAATATATATTTTTAGAATGAACAGAAACAAAAAAGAATATTCAAAGGCTAATATAACATGTGCAATAGTCAATGTGACAAATGGGATGAGAGTCAAAGCAGTTGCAAGAAAGTACAATATACAAACCTATTATCAGCGTATTCTGATAGTCCTGAAAGAAATATACCACCTGTTCTCAAATGCCCTACAATATATGTAAAATTTTCCACAAAAAAAATTGAAATATTTTCAAATAAAGTTCCTGTTTAAAGCATGTTATAAAATCCTCAATAACCCCCAATTTTATAATATTTTATTCATCCAATCTTCTTAACAGGATTTTTCTGTTTTTAGATTTGTTTAGAGGAGATATAAACCTACAACTTTTATTTAGAACACATCTAAATACTATTTATGTCTTGAGATTTGGTACTCAAATTGATACTATAAAACACAGGGTTTGAGATATATAGACAAGCTCAAAATTGAATCTTTTATAACTCAACCAATTATGCCCTTTGGTGAAAATTTCATATAAATCTAATAGAAAATTAAAAAATTATAACCAAATTTCCCTATGAAAATCCCATTGAATGAGACCCCAAGGTATGTTATTATATAAACTTATTAACAGGTAAATTAAAAGGTTTGATAATAGAAAAGAAAGCTATCTGGCTGGCTGAATATCCAGCCTCCAACTGGAGCCAAAATATTTTACGGAGGATTACCCAACTCTGGTCAAATTTATGGTCAGAGTTACAACACTAATTTTAGCAAAGATCAAAAGGAATTCCATAAAAAGTTTTTGCACAAAAAGTTTGAGAACCAGTTATCTCAGTGCAGTTTAGGATTTTTGAAGGATAGAAGACAGGGTTCTAGTATAAAATGACAATAAATCATCACGGGAGTTGAAGAGGAGGGTTCCTCAGGGTTCTGTGCTGGATTTGCTTCTATTTCTATATTTAAATGATTTGGATAAGGGATTTAAGATGTTTAGTGTTTGAGTATGCTTATGACACTAAACTACCCTATCCTGTTAAAAGCACTGAAGGATGTATGATGACTCAATGTGAATTAAATAAACTTTTTTGTTCTCAAATTCTTTGTCTCAGAAAATGGTTCCAAGCATGTTTCTGAATTTATCAAGGTCTGCATATTTAAAGTAAAAAACTTTTACCTTATTTTCTACTAACTGTGGTTTAACAATTGCATTTAAATTCAACATATGATAACTGTTACAAGTTTTTTCCTCAACTGTAATTTTACAAGTATTAAGTCTAATAATTATAATGCAGTGGGTCTTGTTGCCTCATCAACTATCTTGCATAAAAAATTATAAATAATAAACTAGTCTGATCAGCAGAAGCAGAATAACCCCTAGTCTGAACAGTACTACTGGGTCATTCCAAGTCACTTCAACACGACATTTTCCCTGACCCCTTTCGATTTGTATGAAAAATGGCACACTAACAAATCTTGTTGAGAAAATATGAATGGCGTTTATTGCAGGTCTCTAGCTCATACGGTTCAGAAAATATGACCTTTTAAACTTTGGTCAAAATGTTCAATTTTGAGAGAGTAGTCCTAGGTCAAAATACAATATCTCGGCTTCTATGGCACTTAGAAGCATCGTGTAAAGACCATTTAATAGATCTTGAATAGCTGTACAACATTCATTTAGATGATTTTGACCTCGGAGGTCAAATAAAAAATTTGACCTTTTGGTGACCTTGACCTTGAAAAAAAACCTATTCTTCGATTTTTTTCAAACTTTGCTCAATTATTGTTATATATGTATATTTTATTTTTTTTAATGAATTAATTTTGGTTTTGGCTTGGTTTAGAAAATATAAGCAATTTAATAAGTACAAATATCACATTTTTCACTTTTTTGCAATTTTTATCTCATTCAATGTAATAGTCCCAGACATTTTCCATTCTCCTCTCTCATATATATATAATATATATATATATATAATATATATATATTATATATATATATAATATACTATATATATAGTAGAATATTATATATATATATATATATATGAATATATATATATATATTCCCTTTATTACTAAAGGTAATAAGATAGATAAAAGGATGCTGACTAGATAAGATAGTATAGACGATAAATAAATCATATTATAAAGTTTTCCCTATCTATTGTTTAGTAATCCCTTTAACCATCATATACCTATATATATTAATATATAATATATATATATATTATATACTATATATATAATATATATATACTATATTATATATAGATAACTATATATATATAATATATATATATAATATAATATATATATATATATATACTATATATATATATATATATACCCGGAAAAGGCAAACTGTTTTTTTCTCTATACTTATCAGGTAGAAAATATAGATAAGAGACCTTAATGGTTTATGAGATATGCATATATTTTTTAATTTTTATAAAATGTTAATATATTTATATTCACTTTGCGGAAAGAAAATATTTCAGTAGTGTGATAAATTTCACAGTAAAACGTTTTCCACTTTCAAATCGTCTTTGTTGTTTTAAACATTACTCTTTTTTCTTTATTTTGTGTATATAAAGAGGCTATCCCTGTTAACTGTCGAAAACTATAGATAATTTCATTTTGAAACATCGGAGGTATAGAAAGATAATATATAATACTATATATATAATATATATATTTATATATATATATATATATAGTATATATATACTATATATATATATATAATATATATATATATATATATATATAATATATAATAATATTATATAAATATATATATAAAATATATAATATATATTATATAATAAATTCTGTACAATTTATATGTATAAGATATTCTATTTATAAGTTTTTTTTTTCTTTTTTTTTTTTTTTCAGTATGATGCCAGTTCGGCAACCATATTAAATAGTGGAAGATTTTGTTTTGACCCTTTTAATGTACATAAAAAAAAGATAAAGAAAAATCTTCTAAATGTGACAAAAAATTTGATTGATAAATATCCTAATTTAAATTTTGAGGTATACCATAAATTATGTAGTAACTGTCGCAAAAAATTAACAAAGGATCAAAGTGAAGAGGGTTCTTCATCAAGTCAATCATTGCATTCCTCTCCTGAAGTGGAATCTGCCCAACATGAAGTTGATGATGATGGTGCTCAAATGGAATATGAAGTTAGTGAAATTAATAAATCATTGGTCTCGCTTGAAGAAACACTAATTAAATTATCTAAACTATCTGGCAAACCCAGTTATGCCAAGAAAAAGCTATGTAAAGTAGCAACAGCTTTTAAAAGGAAACTTGAACTAGCCACTGGGCAACCAATTACAGACAGTGACACTGATATTACAGAATTAGAAATTCTTCAGCAGTTAAAAGAAAAATTCAATGAGGAATCTACAAGCAGAAGTGAAAAGCTTTCTATTTTAACTATCTTGCCAAAACGCTGGCCATTAACAAGAATAATAAAAGAGTTTAATTGCTCCAATTTCATGGCTAGGCAAGCAAAGAATTTGGCAAAAGAGAAAGGAGTGTTCTCAACACCGAATGTAAGATTAGGAAAAAGACTAGACAGTGAACACGTTTCCATTGTAATTGACTTCTATCATTCAGCAGATGTGTCCAGAGAAATGCCAGGAATAAAAGATTGTGTGTCTGTAAAACGAGTTGATGGAACAAGAGAAAAGAAGCAAAAGTTTCTAATCCTGTGCAACTTAAAGGAAGCATATCAGCTTTTCAAAGAGAAGCACCCAGATATCAAAATTGGGTTTTCAAAGTTTGCAGAACTTCATCCAAAAGAATGTGTATTACCAGGGTCAAGTGGTACTCATGTTGTGTGTGTTTGTACTATACATCAAAATGTTAAACTCATGTTAGAAGCTAGAGTCAACATATTTAAATGCGAAACACCACCATGCTTGTTGGATAGCCCAGGAACATCGACAGAAATTAGTGAGATTGATACAAATTATATTTGTCATTACAGTCACCGTCTTGCATTTCTCCAATGTAATCCACCACAGGAGCTATGTTTCTTTGGAAAATGTGATAACTGCTCTAAGGAAGAAAAATTAGTTCATCTTCTAAATAATGCTTTTGATAGAAAAGGAGTTGATGAGATAGAGTTTAAGGAATGGGTTTCAACAGACCGGTCTACATTACAAACTCAAAAGCTTGTTGTGGAAGAATTTATACAATTATTTTATGAAAAGCTCAAGGTACTCTTGCAACATGATTTTATAGCAAAAAGACAAATGGCATTTCTACAGGAATTGAAAGAGAAACTTGGCCAAGGAGAGATGTTAGTTATTGGTGATTTTTCTGAAAATTATTCATTTATCGTGCAAGATGCAGCACAGTCATTTCACTGGAATAACTGTCAAGCAACAATACATCCATATGTCATTTATTACCGCCAGGATAATAAATTAATGCATAAAAGTTTTGTTGCAATTTCTGAATGCAACCAGCATGATGTAATTGCAGTTAACCTTTTTCAAACTCTCCTAATAGAATTTCTTAAATTGTCTCATCAAATAACCAAAATATTTTACTTTAGTGATGGTTGTGCTGGCCAATACAAAAACAGGAAGAATTTTCTAAACCTTTCTTATCACCAAGAAGATTTTAAAGTTGATGCTGAATGGCACTTTTTTGCAACCAGTCATGGAAAAGGGCCATGTGATGGCATTGGTGGATCTGTAAAGAGGCTTGCCTCCAGGGCAAGCCTTCAAAGAACTGGAAATGACGATCATATTTTGGATGCATTTGCACTCTATAAATTTGCAGTTAAGACACTTCCATCTATTTCATTCACTTTTACGACTATGGAAGATCATGAAAAGCATCAGGAAAAGTTGAATAAAAGGTTATCATATTCAAGAACTATTCCAGGTAAATCTATAAATTTATACAGTTATTTAAATAATTTAGATAAGTTTTCATATAATATATATAATTAAATGTCAAAATATATGATACATATGCATTTAATATATTTGAACTACAAAATAGATTAAATAATTAAAATGTAATATTTATTTACAGGAACCCATCAAATTCATTTCATCAAACCTATCTGTAAGGGTCAAGTTGAAGTCCGCTCATATTCTTCTTCATCTGAATTCAGAAAAGAAAGTACATCTTTACTTCAAGGAAACACTATTTCATTAACATCTTTGAAAGGTTATTGCATTGCAGCTTATGATGAGCACTGGTATCTTGCCTGTATATTGGAAGTAAAACATGATAGTAATGAAGTAAGTTTGAGCTTCCTGCATCCTCATGGGCCTGCACCCTCCTTCGTGTTTCCATCACCTCAAGATGTACTCATCATTGATGTCAGTGACATCTTAATGAGTGTAAGCCCAGTAACAAAAACCGGAAGAACTTATACATTGACAAAGGCAGAATATGGAAAAGCTGAAAATATGTTTGCCAGTCGAACTAAAAAAAATTTTAAATTTTTTAAAATAAAGGGTAATCAATATTTTTAAATATATATTATAATATAAGTATATATAATAATATATATATATATATATATATATATATATATATAATAATATATTATATATATATATATATTATATATATTATATATATATATAGATTATATATATATATATATATATATATATATAATATATATATCATATCATATATATATATATATATATCATATACTATAATAATATAATAATAATATATATATATATATTATAATATATATATATATACTATATATATATATATATTATATATATATATAAAATATACATTTAATTGTACTAAAAAGGTTCTATACAATTAAAAGATAGCTTCATATTCATCACAGTGTCATCATTATATACACCTTACAACTATATCGATATAAACTAAAATCACTCTGTAATTTTTAAAAAAAGTGAAAAATTGATATTTTAAAACTTATTAAATTGCTTATATTGTCTAAACCAAGCAGAATAGAAGGAAATCTCATAAAAATAAACTATACAATATACAATAATTGAGCAAAGTTTGAAAAAAAATCGAAGAATAGGTTTTTTTCAAGGTCAAGGTCAAGTTACCAAAAGGTCAAATTTTTTATTTGACCTCTGAGGTCAAAATCATCTAAATAAATGTTGTACAGCTATTCAAGATCTATTAAATGGTCTTTACACGATGCTTCTAAGTGCCATAGAAGCCGAGATATTGTATTTTGACCTAAGACTACTCTCTCAAAATTGAACATTTTGACCAAAGCTTCAAAGGTCATATTTTCTGAACCGTATGAGCTAGAGACCTGCAATAAACGCCATTCATATTTTCTCAACAAGATCTGTTAGTGTGCCATTTTTCCTAAAAATCAAAAGGGGTCAGGGAAAAAATTGCCAAAAAATGGTTGAAGTGACTTGGAATGCCCCCTACTAGCAAGAGCGCCCCAATCAGTATTAGGAAAACTGAAATCATCCATTATGATTATACCTACATTCTTAGCACTGAATGCTGTCATAAACTCATTTAACATTGTGATATTCAGCTTCTGATCCTGACATAAACTAAAACAGCATTTATCGGTATTTGTTTATTGTATACTCAACATTCTGTTTAAATAAAATAAATTACATTATATACAAAAACTGTTCAGTAATATTCTAATATAAAGCAAACAGCTGGAATTTTGTTCTTATCAAGAAATATAAATGGGAAATGTGTTCAAAATTTGTTTATGGTACAAGAACAATCATTCAAAGGGTTTCTGTCTCTCATATCTCCAACCTGTGTGTGGTGGGAAAATTATTTTCACTATTTATCAATATATTTAGTTTATGATAAAAATACAGTGGTAACAAGACAGATACAAAACAAACAAAGTTAAACTTACCCAATGTTCTCTTGTTGATGGGATCTTAGTATTTTAAATATGGAAAAGAAAAGTTACTTTTGGGACTAAGTATGCCAAAGATACTTATAAAACGTTAAACGAACAAGAACTTAATTATTTGTGGTGCCCACTACTGATCTACACTTTAATACGTTATAAGGTAACCACTCACGGTACATGTGTTCAGTACAAGAAAAGTGCACCCTCTTATACTGACTCTTCACTGGAGTACATACGAGTGTTACCACTAAGTGAGATACGTCCATATTACGGCATCCACAATTTACAATAGTGTAACACAAAAGTTTACTACACTACTACCACGATATACGTTACTTTACACAGTACTGTCTTAGAACTTAATCACTGAAAGGGAAATAAAGAAATATAATAAAAGTATAACAAGGGGACATAGGGTTCGCTTCTACTGTCAACTTGGTTGACACGGTAGCTGTAGAAAAAGGAAACCACTTTCATCTCTTCTTCTTCTTCCATCTCACATACTCCATAGGATAGACAAGGAAAAAAGGAAACACAAGGTCACCTCTCACAACCTAGGAATATATACAGACATAAGACATAAAACTTATCAGTTTATGTATCAAAATTTTTAGTGATGGAATATTGGAATTATGTAATTAAAGAAACATAACAAGAATAGGGTAAAGGGCTGATATGTAAAAATAGGAATAGTACTATATCTAGACTAATTTACCCAAAATTAAATGCTTCTATACCATTACTAAGAGCTTTAGGAATAAGATAGATGAGTTTGTGGGGCAGATATCAGAAGAAAACTTTGGATACTATTTGTAATACAGATATGTCAGTGAATTGAGATTTTGTGATGATCCATTTTAGAAATCTGAAATTGAAGGTTATATTTTATCTGTACCATCACATTTGTAGAAAAAGTGAAGGTAATAGCCCTTTATATAAAAAAAAAACTATTCAACCTGTTCAAAGAACAGAGATATTAAAACTGCTCAAAATGTTGCGTCTTTTGGATGATAAAATCAACTCTATTGAAGATAGTAGAATGATAGATGAACTAGTGTCAACGGTAGAAGAACTAGTGTCAATGATAGAGGAACTAGTGGCAATGATAGAAGAACTAGTGTCAATGATAGAAGAAAGTAGACATAATCATAATGGATGATTTCAATTTTCTGATATTGATTGGAGTACTTTTGCTAGTACTGATCAGATCAGTATATTTATTTATTGACTGTATAATTTTTTAAGCTGCCTAGTTGATGAGGCAACTTTATATTTGCAAATGATATTTGAAAACATTATAACTGTTAAAAGATTTCCTCAACTGTAATTTTCCAAGTATTAAGTCTAATACTTATAGTGCAGTGGATCTTGTTGCCTCATCAACTATCTTGCTTAAAAAATTATAGAGACTACAGTCAATAAATAATAAGCTAGTCTGATTAGTGCAAGCTGAATAACGCCTAGTCTGAACAGTACTACTAGAAAGCGCACCCCAATCAGTATCAGGAAAACTAAAATCACCCATTATGATTATATACCGTATATACCTACCTACTTAGCACTGCATGCTTAGTAACATTACAGTCGAGGAAAACTTGTGCAACAATGATCGTAACAAAATAAGGCTTAATTCAAATGTAATAGTAAAATAGTTTGTACAAAACTAGGTTAAAGTTTGACTTTTTATTGACTTCAAAAATATACACTTTGGGTACAATTACATTAGGAAGTTTGTATCCCAGGAAGAAAATTCAAGGCCTACATATATATGCATAATTTTAGTAAGCAAATTGCCAATTTTACTTTGACGACATTCATACAAATAATGTGAAAGTCTTCATGGCAAAAATAGCATTTTACTTACTAAAATTAGGCATATGTAATCTTTACATTCTCTTCCTGGGATATGAACTTCCTAACATACTGTACATTCAGAAACATGCATGGAACCATTGACCAATATAAGGAATTTCAGAACCAAATCGGTTTTCAAATGTGGAAAACATTTATCTTGGATAAAATTCAATCAGGAGAAATCAGGGCAAAGAACAGAATACCCAATTGGTGGAGTAGGGAGATCAGAAATAAAATTAGGGATAGGCATAAGTAGTTCAAGAGATTCAAAGAAAGTATAAGTATTAGAGACTTAGAAACTAGCAGGAAATAAGGAATGTGCTAAATCAGGTATAAGATCTAAGAGACAATCAAAAATTAACCTGGCAAGAAACAATAATAAAGACCCAAAGAAATTCTTAGTTTTTATGAGTTTAATAATAATAATACAAAGACAGTCCTATTAAGATAAAAGATAAAGTGGTTAGCTTTTATGAAGAATTAGTCATTAACACACACAGCTTGAAAAGCTATGTAATAATATAGCAGGGCAGAGTTTTGAATTTTTTAATATTGATGTTGATGAGATTTACTTGAACATATTAATTACAATTATCTGCAGGTTCTAATGGTATATATACATGACTGAATCCTAAAAGAAGTTAGATATAGTATTACATATGATTTATATTTAGATATTTTAATCTTTATGAAACACCAAAGAACTGGAAATTGTTATGTTGTGCCAATTTATAAGAAAGGAAGCCGGGATGATCTTGGAAATTACAGGCCAGTTAGTTTAATCTCATAAAAGTAAATGTTCTAGAAAAAATAATGAAAAGTGAAATAAAGGAGCTAAAAGGTGTTAAAATGATGGTTTCATAATGTAATTTAATAACTTCTTGGTTAAGCTGATAAAAACGAGATAAATGAATTTTAACTTAAAAATGTATACCTGCAAATGAGTTTTAACTATGAGAAAATGTAAGGCTAAAATTCGTTCAAGCTAGGCACTAATTCTAATAACCCGAATTTAGATTATAAAATGTATGAGAATGGATTGAGTCTGGGATAAAGAAAAAAAGCTTTCAATATGATTTTCAGCAGGAATAAAAGTGTTGGAGCGTGTTTAGAAAGATAGTAAGAAAGCTAAACAATTGTTAAAGGAAAAAAATAAACGTGTAAATGTTAATTAAAAGCTAAGGTGGTGATCAGTAAACTTTTTAATACCAAGTCACCCAATTTACCAACAAAACTGTCAAAAGTACCACACCAAAGTGAAAGTGACTCAAAATGAATCCAGTACTAGATCTGGGAATTGGTCAGGTCATAAAAGCTACACTGCATCATTCAAAGATTGCACCTACTGCTATACAAGATGCAGTTAATCATTAATGACAACGTTGATCCATATATCAACTTTTTCTTAAATGTGAAAGAGTGAGTTGCTATTTCAGTCATATCTTGGGGTAAACCACTTTCCGAAATCACCTAAGCACAAGTAGTTTTTGTGGCCAAGTGAGGTGAGGGTGGTTTCTTTTTTTGCTCTACCATTTGCTCCTATAATCTGTATATTTAAAAGAAATTAGTTAACAAAGTAGTATTGTGTATCTAACTGGGCTTTTAGAAATTTGGATACTTATTTTTGTGATTATTTCTGTTGTTATTTTATTAAGAAACCGAGTATGACTATAGTCAGTGTTTGATAGGTTAACCCTAGGCTATAGTAGTTAAGAGATTTCCTGTATACAGTGCTGTAACTTGCAGCGTTTATTTGGATTATTAAATAGTTCGGTATTAACTAAATTCATTCGCCATTAACAATTGTTATACTAATTTTTGTGATAATTTAAATTAAATTAAGTTTACCAGAGCCATAGGCCAAAGTTAGGTATACTTTATAATTTTTATAATAGCCTTATCCTAGGGGCCTAAGGCTATAGCCTAGATTCAAAGCTGTTTAACATTTTAACTTGTTTTAAGATATTAGGTAGTTTATTTCTTTTTAGGCTTTAAGAGATATTTAGTAAACTGTAGTTGGTAAAGTAATAGCTAACTACAAGTTAGTAAAGTTAATAATAATTTAAATTACGGTATGTATGCTCTGTGTGATAGTTGTGAGACTGTGAGAGGTGAATATGTGAATAGCTACCCTGTTCGCATTTTGAATGCAGAGAATGTGTTGTTAATGAAGGAGATTGCAAGGCTGAGTAAAAATGTAAATTAAGACATTAAGACATTAAGAATATAGAGACAGTAAAAAACCACATGGGCCTATCGAGACTGTCCCAGTCAACCCACTACCAAACATGCTTCATGCAGATCCACAAAAGCCCACCCTAGGGCTTGTCATTTGTCTGTAACTACGAAATCCACCAATTTTGCTTAAGTCAAACTATGATAAAAATATAAATTATGATACCCAAACCATCCACATGCATTAATAACTAAGTTATGGTCACACATGCCATCTAACTATAACTATATCACAACTAAAAACCCGCCAATTTGCTTCGTCAATATATTATATGATATCCCAACCCATCTATAAACGAATCTAACCCTTTCTTAAATTTGCAATCGAGTCACTCTCAACAACCTCCTCTGGCAGACTATTCCAAAAATTTAACAACAACCCTATTACTGAATGATGCTGTTCTTATATCAAGATGGCATGCTTTCTTTCTTAACTTTCTTTAATTATTGCCCCCGGATCACCTTGTCCATGTTCTACTATTGGAAAAATTTATTGATCTCTGTATTATCAATAGATGTAAATATTGTAGACTTGTATCATGTCCCTTCTGAGAAATCGCCCTTTCTACAGAAACATTCCTAACTCCTTCAGCCTCTCCTCATAGCTCTTTTACCCTCAAACCCAGAAACTCATCCTTGTTGCTCTACGTTGCGCATCTCTCTAGCATATCTAAGTTTTCTTTAAAAAGGGGCCCAAACTGTGCACAATACTCTATTACTGGCCTAACATAGCTATTATACAGTTTTTACTTATTACTTCCTTGCTCTTGTAAACAACATTGCGATTTATTATGCCCAGCATCTTATTTAGCTTTTTTCTAGCTTCCAACACTGATTAGCTACTTCAAATTACTGCTTATATAATGACACCTAAATCTTTTTCTTGGTCCACAGACTCAAGCCAATCCCCATTAATATTTGTAGTTAAAAACTTTTATTTGAGTACTAGGTGAAAGAACCTTACACTTTTTACTATTAAAATTCTATTGCCACTGATCTGCCCACCCAAGAAGTTTATCAAGATCATTTTGAATCTTTACATCCTTCACTATTCCTAACTGATGTGGCCCACTTTTAGTATCATCTGCAAAACTTAGAAACCTTGCATTTAAGTCCCTGGTCTAAATCATTATATATATGAGGAAACAATATGGCCCCAGCAACTAACCCTGTGGGACACCACTCTTCACTATTTCCCATTGATTGATTTATCCAATTTAGATGTAGCACACTGTTTTCTATTTCGCAACCAATCTTTAATCCAACCATGTACCACTCCACCTATACTACATTGCAATAACTTTTTCATCAGCCTTATGTGGGGAACCTTTATTCAAAAACTTTACTAAAGTCTAAATATACAATATCAACTGGATCTTCCTTCAGGTCGATTACAGTTTATAATATATATCCATAAATTCTAAAAAAGCGTTGTCTGACAATGACCTACCCTTTCTGAAAGCGTGCTGGGAGTCATACAATATCTTGCTATCTTACAAATATTTCTCTATATGAACCTTTGAGTAATTTTCCAGAACTTTACAACCAGAGATGTTAAAGCTAACTGGCCCTATAATTTCCCCAAATCTTCCTTACTACCTTTCTTATAAATAGGCACAAACATATGCCCTGTTTTCCAGTCATCTGGGACCTCACAAATGCTATAGATCGCTTTAAAAATCAAATACAGCTGCCTTCTGCCAATGCTGGTACTCCCTCTTTCAGAATTCTTACCATGATATACCATCAGGGCCTGCAGCTTTACTTGGGTCAATATGATCTAATAAACGTTTTATATCTTTTACATCAAATTCAAATTCTGTAAGTCTATTTGTTACATGCATACAAGAACTATTAGTCTCCAAACTATTATCTAATCTTTCCTCACTAAACACTGAAGCAAAATAAGCATTGAAAATGTTTGACTATTTCCTTATCTGAACTCACTAAATTTTCATCAATTTTAATTGGACCAATCGTCCTATTCTTACTTTTAAATTTATAAAAGCTAAAAAACTTCAGATTCTTATTACTATTCCTTGCTAAATTAATTTCTGCCTCTCTCTTTGCCTTTCTTATTGATTGGTTAAGTTCATTTCTATTTTTCCTATAATTTTCTAAATCATCTTCCCTATTACTACCTTTGAATATTTTAAAACATCTACGCTTTTCATTAATTTTCTCTCTTATCTCTCTATTCCACCAAACAGGTTTTCTCTTTGCCACCCTAATGGGTTTATCTTTAAAACATACTGACTGAATATTCGTTAAAATTTGCTTAAAATGTTCCCACATGATAAATGAATGATTTGGTATTAGAGTTGAGAAAGGAGGGAAGCGTTAGCAAAAAAGTTAGGGATGTCGAGGCAAGGAAAGAGTGGGATACAGGGGTAGAGAGGACTATTGACTCACCTAGGCAGGAAGATTAGGAGGAAAGGCAAAAGTAGTAGTAAATAGGTCTGCAGATGAATGGAGTTTTAAATAATAG
Source organism: Trachelipus rathkii (assembly GCA_015478945.1). NCBI lineage: Eukaryota > Metazoa > Arthropoda > Malacostraca > Isopoda > Trachelipodidae > Trachelipus > Trachelipus rathkii. Next base: position 94,526 of record JABUQX010034942.1, read on the forward strand.
AAATAACAAGATTAGGATCTCGAAAGTCAGTCAGCCTGCTGACCTGCAGTAACAGGTTTGACTGTCTTCCAGAAGGGGAGGGATCAGAGAGGGCCAATGGTAATGTTGATTTTTTTAAAGGGAAGGCTGAGGCATTGCTAATTGGAGACTATGATATGATACCTAGATAGAACTTTTCAAAATATGGATAGAAGAAAATGATCGAGAATATATATATATTATCCAGGTGCCAGAGAGAGTGATATTGTTGATAGGATAAATAGAGAGATTGAGTTTACAAAAATATTGATTCAAATGTGATTGTACATGTGGGCACAAATGATATGGGACATAGAAGGTTCAGAAGAATAATAGCAGATTATAGAGGTTGATTCAGAAGATGAAATCTAGTGGAAGAAGGTGCATGTTTGATTTTGGGAATTTTACCTAGGTTAGCGTGCCACCCGGTCAGGAATGGTGAAGAGGGTTTTACCGATGTACCTAAATGAAAAAGTTTAGGAAATTGTTTTCAAAAATATTAGGTTTTTGACTGGGAGAGAATTTCTGAACAAAGATTCTTTCAGTAGACGGAGTCACTTAGCATAAAGCGTGTGAGCTTTTTTCAGTACCAGTTTGAGGATCTAAGTTCTATCAAAAACTAAGGATTAAAAGTTGGGGGTGGATGGGCTAAATCTTGATATGAATAATTATTAGCAATGGTAACTGTAATAGTGGTGAGATAGATAAAACTAGCATCATTAAAGGCTCAAATAAAGATGATAGCAATAAAAGTAGCAGCATTTTGGAATTTTAAATAGTTCCTACATGAAGCCTTAGAAATAAAAAAAAACATGAGCTGATTAATTATTCCATAAAGGAGAACTAGATATTATTTGCATAACTGAAGCATGGGTTAATGAAGAACTGTATAGACTCCTTTCAGGATTATGAAATAGACGGATATTCACTTTATTTATGCCAGCGTAAAGGAAAGGAAAGAAAGGTGGTGGTGCACGCTTTATGTTAAAAGCAATATTTAATCTGTGTTAATACTGACAAATAAAACTAATCAGATGCTTGCCATCTGTGCGGGTATATATCCCTTATGTATAATAAATCAAACAGAATAGCGGAATTTATAGACCTCCTGGCCAGAGTCAGAATTAGATGCAGGAATGTAAAGAAATTGAGACATTTATGCCACAACAAGAAAAAGGTATAGTCATAATGGGTGACTTTAATTTTCCTGGCATTCAATAAGATTCCTTGCTTAGTATGGACCAATTGAACCATAGTAGTTCTGTATTTATAAATTGTATATTTGACAACTTTTTGAGCCAGATGGTCCGATTGGAACCTACAAGAGACAATGCATTGTTAGACTTAATATTAATTAATGATGAAAGTATGGTGAATGAGGTTAGAGTTGAGGAGAATTTAGTAATTAGTGACCATAAATAATTAGAAATTAACATGAATTTGATTATCTGCGTCCCCAAATTCAAGTTAATAAGAAAAGATTCTCTAGATTTTTAAAGACGATTTTACAAATCTCAAGATGATGCTTAACAAACTGACTGACGGATTAAAGAGTTTTAAAGAAACCAAAACTATTTTATCATGTGGGAACATTCTAAGCAAATTTTTAATGAATATTTAGTCAGCATGTTTTAAAGATAAACCCATTAGGGTGGCAAAGAGAAAACCTGTTTGGTGGAATAGAGAGAAGAGAGGAAAATAATGAAAAGCGCAGATGTTTTAAAATATTCAAGGTGGATAATAGTGGAGGATGGATTAGAAAATTATTAGGAAAATAGAATGAACTTAAGCAGTCAATAAGAAAGGCAAAGAAGAGGCAGAAATTAAATTTTGCCATAAAGAATAAGTAAAGAGACCTGAAAGAAGTTTAGCTTTATAATAAATAAAAGTAAGATAGGACAATTGTTATCCAATTAAAATTGATGAAAATTTAGTTAGTTCAGGAAAAGATGGTCCAATATTTCAGAGCACTATTTATGCGATACAATGAATTACCTGAGGGAAAGATGTGAGATAATAGTTGGAAGACTAAGTAGTCAGTATGCTTGCAGATTAAAAATCACAGAATTTAGAATATTCAGGCTAAAAGATATTAAATCTTTACATGAATCCATCATTGACCACAGTAAATGACTGCAGGATCGCTGCATGAATATAATTATTGTAGAATTCTGAAGAGAGGGTAATACCCAGGGATGCACAAAGGCACTGTATTAATGATTTTTAAGCAATCCTATAACATTAGGTGAGAGGGTACCAGATAACTGGGAAAAACAGCACTATATTATGACTATATATATAAGGAAGGGTAGTAAGGAAGATTAGGGAAAATATATATTAGCGACCCAGTAGCATTAACATCCCTGCGTTGTAAAAGTATGGAAAATTACTGAAAGGTTCATCAGAGAAACTATTAGGAAGATAACAATATTATTGTAAGACTCCAGCATGTAGAAACGGGGTCTAAGCTAGGTCAAACAAATCATAATGAAAGCCAGTGTGTACGCAGTACTATAGATCCTTGTTTAAATTGTGGTAAAATTAAAGGAAAAAATTAATTTGAGAAGAAACTGCACCATAAAATTACTTGAAGTTAATTCTATTTAAAACACAAAAAGCTTAAAAAAAGAAAGTAGTGATCAATTATCTCTGTCTCGGAATTTGAGTCCGAATTAGATGATTGTATTTTTCTTTTTCTTGATCTGCTAGACCATTTTTGCCAAGGCATATTTTAAAGCTCATTTAATAAAATTTAAAGTTATATTTTTATTTAGATTTTTTATTTGTAGGTTGGGACTGGATCTAATTAATCTATTTCAGAGGAAAGTCTTTTATGTTGTAAAAAATTTGCGACAACCATTTAGAAAAAACTCCAATAAACAATTTATGGGAATACTTTACTGAACTACATGACTTCGAAGAAATCCAGTTGATGATTATATATCTAGGGACTAGCAAAGCTTTCTGATAAGGTTCCCAACATGTTAGCTTGATTAAAGTATGTAAATAGTGGTATAGGTGGAGTGCGTATATACATGGTTGGAATAAAAGAGTAGGTTCGCTGAATAAGAAAAGTGTTACAACTTAAAATGGACAATAAGTCTCATGGGTAATTATAGAGAATGGTGCCACACAGGGTCAGTGCTGGGACCACTATGTTCCTTATAGTATATTATAATATATATATATATATATATACCTAATATATACATATTATATAATAATATATATGTATACAATATATATATGATTATTATATATATTATATATATATATTATACTTATATAATATATATATATATAGTATATATATATAATATATATATAAGATATTATATATATAATTATAAAATATATATATATAATATAGGTGAAACTAAAAAGTTACCCCATGATAATCTATCAAAACTAAGATAGGTACAAGAAAAACTGATAACATATATGAATCAGCGTATGAATTTGTAAGGAAAATTAAAAAAAAAATATTTTGTTAATTTTTTTTGTAATATCTCAAAACTTCGATAGGTACAACAAACTAAAAACATACCTAGAATATAGCGTATGAAATATGTATGAAAAAAGATTTATTTTTTTTTAACTAAAGAAGAAATACCAGGGTAAACCGCAAAAGATGCAAAGAGTCCAGGGTCTCTCGGCCTCCTGGGGACGACGGGGGTAGGACTATTTCCCCCCTCTCCGGGAAGGGTCTCCGGAACCCCCGCTCATTGGTATTTGGGTTGGTACGCGGGGAGGTTCCTCCGCCCCTCCCCCTACGGGGTATGGATAACGTCCCCCCCTATCTGTCCCAGCGTCGGCTCGAGCCCCTAAAAGAATTTTATACGCAGATCTAATATGTTATAGTTTTCTATCTAACTTACGTAGTTTTGGAGATATAAAAAAAAATAAAAAAAAATAAAAAAAAAAAAGTTAAAATTTTTTTTTTCATTTCCAACAAATTTTATAACGCTATTTCATATATATTACAGTTTCTTGATACCTATCTCTAGTTTTCGAGATATCATGCGGGAACTTTTGCTTTGCCATCATATATATATATATATATATATATATATATATAATATATATACTATATTATAAATAATATAATATATATATATATAATATAATTATAAATAACATTATATAATAATATATATATATATATGTCAGCATTTCGATTATCCGTCATATGTATCTTAAAAACATTAATGCTGCTACAAGTAAAAACGCGAATACATCTTGCTGTAATGCTGGTCCAAAGTTTTGGTTAGGAAATGTAAAAAAAAAAAAAATAAAAAAATAAATAAAAATAAAAAAATATATCTCAAAAACAAACAATAGCTACAGCGAAAGGAATACATTTTGGACCTGCGTACAAATTTCACATAAGAGAAAATGTCAAAAATAATAAAATAATAATAAAAAATTATTGTTAATAATTATAGTAATATGATTAGAAGGACCTATTTTAAAGACCTTTATTGTATTCTCGATTAAAATACAATAGACTTCTATTAAATTTGATTTTGTTTTTACTAAAGAATACCCAAGGATAATACCGCACAGATGGCAGGAGTCAGGGTCTCTCGGCCTTCCGGGAACTACGGGGTAGGACTAATTCCCCCCTCCGGGAGGGTCTCCGAGAACCCCGCTCTTGAGATATATTGGGTGTCGCGGGGTTCCTCCTCCCCTTCCCCTACGGGGTATGGAAACGCCCCCCTAGTCCCGTCGAGCTCGAGCCCCCTAATGTGCATGTAATAAAAGCAAAATTTAAAGAAGTCTATATTATATCGAAGAAACCAATAACAGTCTCTAAATAGGCCATATCTAATCATATTACTATAATTTAACAAATAATTTTTTTTATTATTAATTATTATTTTTACATTGATCTTATGAAATTTACCATGATTCCAAAATGATTCCATTTCGCGATAGCTATAGTAGTTTTTTGAGATATAATTTTGATATTTTTTTTTTTTTTTTTTTTTTTTTATTTTTTAGTGTTTTTTTTCATACATTCCAGCATTAAATAAGTGCTATTCCAGCGGATTGAAACGTCTTTAATAATAATAATGTCTTGAATGTGTTAGGGTTCTGCATGAAGGTATGTTGTTGCCGGTGTTAATGTATAGTAATAAACTATAATATGGGATAAGATGTATAGATCTAAGAAACACTGTTCAGATGGATAATCATAGGGGAGTGTTAAGTTTGAAAAAGATTTGAAAAAATGATGTATGAACGTGTTAGTTGTGTGGTGTGAGGAAAAGACTTAAATGAGAGAATAAATTATATTTGATTATATGGAAAGGATAGATGATAGTCGTATGGTTAAGCGGATGTATAGTGGTGTGTGTGTTGGGAATCGACTGGCTCAGAGACTTAAGAAAAGTGAATTGTCAGTAAAAAAAGTGTCTGAAGAAAAACGAATGTGAAAAAGAATTAGAACAAGCGAAAAGAATTGTGCAAGACAGGAATAAATGGCGGTGTTGTGAGAGGGCATGGACCAGGGGGTGACCCCGACACTGATGAGATACTACAGTGGGGGGGGGGGTCGCTTTGGGTGAAGCTCTAGAGTTTATTTGGCTGCGAGCCTGCGACGGGCTCGCACTTTAAGGTATGGGGGGGAAGGGGGGACCCCTCCTTCATACCTTTCTACTTATCTATTCAGCCCCCAATCTTTCGGGGGAGTCTGATGATGATGGTAGTTAATATCATCATACAATTCTATATATAGAATATCAATTATGTTTATATACTTTCTGATGTTGATGTAGGAATAAAAGTTAACCAAGCCCAATGTGAAATTAATAGCTTCAATGAAAGATTTGAAATGTTTTGGTGTTTTTTAAGGGTGGGATATACATATACTCTTGAGGAAAATAACTGTGAAACGGATTAATTAAATTATAGTGTGAATTGGAAGCACATGTTGGTGTATTTTAGTTAGTCCAGAATAGTGTGATGTGTAAAATTTATATATCTGAGTTCATCAGGAATAACATCCCTAATGCCTTATTGAATTAAGCTCACTGAAGGATTATAGATGATAATAAGCTTAATTTTACCATACACATTCCACTGCAGGATTATAGATGAAACGTAATAAGAAAAGAATATTTTGCGTGTGTACTTTTATTAAATATGAATGCAGCTACTACCTTTTATCTCTTCTCTTTCCACTTACTCTATGTAATATTTTTGGTCTTTTTTTCATACTTATTTTCTGCTTATTCTAGCCCACTAGTTAATTTTTCTTTTATATTGCCATTGCAATGTTTATATATTAATTATTATCTTGATGATTTACTACTTTTTGAGTAACTTAGTTTTTTTACAATTTACAGGAAGGAAACAAGGAAATGTCCCTCGAAGCTAGAAAACAGCGAGACGCTGAACAAATGCGCCTAAAGCAATTGAAAGCTCAGAATCAGAAACCTCTTGCAGGTGCTGGAGCATCTGCAGATTAAAAAGAACTACCTACCGCCTTGTCAATTTTAGTTCGTTTGACTATTAGACTTAGTGAAAGTGTTTAATTTATAGTAATATGAGTGAAACTATTAAAAATAATATCAGGGTTTTAAGGCTTACTACTACTAGATCAGTGGATCTTTCACCCTCTAACGAAACTTCATCAAGCTTTTTGGTTCGTTGTGGAAAATCTTTTGTGTCATTTCTTCTATACTTTCTTTCTTACACAACCAGTGATTGGCTTCTTCAGTACATTACTGCTTTATATTGATTTCTCCTAACCATTTTTCGTTTAAGTACCCTTTACTTTATGAATTTTATTTGTTAAGATGTTACTTTGTATCTTATATTTATCGAATTTCTATTTAAATGAATTTTAAGAAATTTTAAGAATTTTCCTTTTTATTTTTATTTTTATTTAAGATTTTGAGGGTTAATTATAAATTATGGAACAGTAACTAGGATATTTGTTAATTTCGCATAAAATAACCCTTTATGGGCATCAAGTCTACATTTGGAGTTTAGTATCATTGCCATCCAAGTCTAGGGAGAATGATAAAAGATAAATGCTGAATAGTTGGGTTTTTTGATTCGATGTTTTAACTTAAAATAAACCAGTTGTATAATTTATTTTAAATGTTGAAAGAAAATGTTTGATTTTGAAGTGAAATATTGCATCATTTTAGGTACAAGTATCTCGACCAACATTAAAAGTAGTAACGTTAATATTGTTTCTATATAACTTGCTATGGTTCCCAAGTTTCATTGTTACTTCAGAAAAGTGAAAGTATTTTTTTTTTAATTGTTTTGTACTACAATTATTATTTTTTTTTTTTTGGTATGCTATTACCAAAAATTTGGTTGCTTTATTTATACCGTATATCTTATATGCTATTTTATTTATATGTTGTTTTACAATTATCATTTTGAAACATACAGTAAACGTTGGATCTCAAACTTATTTTTATACCCTTCATTAATATTTATTATTTTTTTTATTAATTTAAAATATCACTGGTTCTGGTGAAAATGTAACATGCATTTTATGAAATTAAGTCGTCATCATGGTGCTTGTCTGCAGGGATGCAACATTTTTTTTTTACAATGTTTACCTCAACTCTTGTGAAAGTTTTTATATATTGCGTACATTTAGTAGATCGTTAAGCGTTTCATTTGCTATACATTTACAGCTAGTTAACAGCATGATGTCCAATCAGCTTAAAAGTGCCTCTAAAGGTTATACGATTTGATGAAAATAGAATTAAACTTTTAAAGTATACTGAATAAACAGATTTGAACTTTTGAAGGAGTGTGATAAAATTGGAAAATATTAGTGAATCGATGAAGCGAAAAGATAAGACCACTCACTATAGAATACGAACTTGTAAGTAAAACCAACACTTTTATGCAACAACAACTATATATATATGCAGAGGTGGGCACGATCCGTTACTAACGGAACTAGTTTTTTGAGTAACGGTGTAACGGTCTCTATCAATCATGTAACGCACCGAATAAGTTCCGTTATTTTTCCTCCGTTACATTTTGTTCGATTGACTACCCCAGTCAAGCTAAAAAATCCTTTTATTATATATATATATATATATATATATATATATATATATATATATATATATATATATATATATATATATATATATATATATATATATATATATATATATATATATATATATATATATAAAGAATAAGGAATCTGCATAGGATAATGAATAGGGATGGTGCTCTCGTAACTGATGAAATTAATGTGACTAGAGTGTGGTAGGAACACTTCGAAAATCTGCATAACATCGGCAGTAATGAAGAGGTGATAGTGAATGTGTGTGGGTTTGATGGTGCAAGAAGAAATAGGTATTTTGGGGATGAGGTCATTAGTAAGGAGGAGGTAATGGGTAGAACGAGAAAGTTGAAGAATGATAAATCTGCAGGTATAGATGAAATTACCGGTGAAATGATTAAGAATGGAGGCAAGATGGTGATTGATTGGATTTGGAAGTTGTGTAACAAAGCGTTTATGGAGGATATAGTTCTGAGGGATTGGAGGAGAGCAGTAATAGTACCCTTATATAAGGGTTAGGGAGATAAGGGTAATTGTAGGAATTATAGGGGAATTAGTTTATTAAGTGTAGTAGGGAAGATATATACTCTTATTTTGGTCGAAAGAATGCGTCGAGTGACTGAAGGACTGATTGTGAAGAACAAGGTGCGTTTAGAAGTGGTAGAGGATGTGTGGATCAAATTTTTACATTGAAACAAATGAATGAAAAAATGAGGGAGAAGTAGAATAAATTACATTTAAGTTTTTTGGATTTGCAAACAGGCGTATGAAATGATTAATAGGGAAGCTCTATGTTAGGTATTATTGATATATGGTATTGGTGGTAAGCTTCTGAATGGAATCAAAAGTACGTATGACGATAGTGAAGCGTGTGCAAGAATAAATACAGTTGAAAGTGATTGTTTTAACATTAATAGCGGAGTGCGGCTGGGATGTGCTATTCAATTTATTCAATTTGTATATGGATGGGGTTATGAAAGAATTAGAGGTGGGGGTGGCAGGGGATGGTGTTAGAATGCTGGAGAATGGAATAGAGTGGAGGGTGCCCTACCTATTATATATGGATGATTTGGTCCTACCCCGTAGTTCCCCGGAAGGCCGAGAGACCCCGACTTATACCCTTGGGGTATTCTTTAGTTAAAAAAAAATTACCTATACTAGAAAGTCTATTTATTTTAACGAGTAGCCTATAAAAGGTCTTATATAGGCTTTCTCCTCATATTACTATAATTATTAACAATAATTTTTTTTTCCTAACTAAAATTTTACCAGGATTCCCAAAATGTATTCCTTTTCCCTGTAGCTATTGTAGTTTTTGAGAATTTTTTTTTTAACTAAAATTTTACCAGCATTCCAACAATGTATTCCTTTTCCCGGTAGCTGTTGTAGTTTTGAGATATGGATTGTGGCTCTTCTAGAGGTTGATATATAATATATATATATATATATATATATATATATATATATATATATATATATATATATATATATATATATATATATATATATATATATATATATATATATATATATATATATATATATATATATATGACAAAGTTACTTAACGCCCACACGGAACGGGAGCTCGGATCAAAAAAAAATTTCACAGGTAGCATCTATGATACATAAATAGATGTCCCCTAAATGGGGTAAATAAATTTTTTTTTACCTGTTCTAAGGGTTAAGTTAAAGTTAGGTTAGGTTAGGTTAAGTTAAGTAAAGTTAGGTTAGGTCAGGTCAGGTAAGGAAAAAAATTTCATTTCGTCCCTAAACATCTATTTATGTATCATAGAGGCTACCTGTGAAAAAAATTTTTTTATCCGAGCTCCCGTTCTTCCGTGTAGGCGTTAAGTAACTTTACCATATGTATATATATATATATATATATATATATATATATATATATATATATATAATATATATATATATATATATATATATATATATCATGTTTTTTCCGATGCTTCGTTC